>VIIQ02000598.1:0-48895 GCA_007449985.2 Desmodesmus armatus
CGACCGACCAGTAAATTAGTGTTTGAGGGCGGAGTTTCAGCGTATTTGTACGGTGTTGCAGTAGTATAACGCTCGCCGGCCCAAAGGCCTTTGGGCCTTCGAGGAGCTGCGCTGACGATGAACCGACGTTCGGCACCTGGCATGTGTTCCTTGCCGTCGGCGTCCACACTTCCACCGGAGATTTACGCATCCCTCTTTTATTTCTTTCTCAAAAAACAATCAACACCTGGTGTGCGCTCTGCGACGTTCGTGCCTGACGTTGAGTGCGTCATGGACCTTGGATGCATGCGCAGGCAACAGCAACTCCCTGTTGGTGTTGATATCGGCCCCTGAACCCCTGTGACGGTGGTGCTGGTATTGACTGGGATGTGTCTGCAAGTGAGGTCAAGCAGGCAAGACTCTAGAGGAAAAAACTTGGCGACGGTCGCCACTTTGGCAGCTGCAGCTGTTATCATCTGTGTCTTGGATCTGTGGTGGCCGTGCACCTGTTTGTGTTGTAAATTTGGGCTGTGCTGCAGCAGTTGGTGCAGGCGCTGGGCAGCGCTGGCACAGTGCTTGCTGCTCGCCAGTGTCAGTACCTTCCACCCTGTCAGTGACTTGGATGCAGGTATGGGTGGCCACTCTCTGCTGGCACAAACCATGTTTGCTGGTTTGCCTTGCTCTTTCAGCACTGCATCAGCACCAGCGCTGCAGGGCCTGCAGTCACGTGTGCACCACGCAGGTTGCAGCTGCCAGGTGCACACAGCCTGAGGCATTACTGCTGTGGGAGGTGCATGGGCAAGCGGCGTTGCTGGGGATGGCTCAGCTCCCGGTTGCGCCAGGGGACTTGCATGCTGCTTGTCAGCTTGTGTTTGCTGGGACTGTTGCCTGCATTGTTTGGTGTGGGCACGGCAATTTACAAGGACCGCCATATTGTGGGGGCCTGGATGAGGGGTGCTGAGGGGATGCTGTCCTGGGTGCTGCAGTTCCTGAAACACACAGCGTTATGCAATTTGAGGCCACACTGCTTGCACACATGTCTGTGACCTTTTGTGCTGTATAGGGCAGCTCATCGGCTGTTTCGTTCTGTGTTGTCAGCCCATTTAGGGCAAAGTGCACTTGCGCAGGACTGGGGCTTTCTCGTAGCAATACCAGGGAGTTCAATGTGTCTTGCGAACCAAGGCACGGTCCCACATGCGGCGTGCTCGCGCCTCAGCTTTTACAAACAACTCTCAACAACTCCAAAAACCAATCCAGCCAGGATCGCTTCTGACAACGCCTACTGGCTATTTATTCACACTGTGTGACTCTCTGGCACACTTTCCACTGCACCCAGCATCATGCACTGCACACCTGATGTGTGCAAGGCCCCAGTAAGTTACCGCCCATACAAGCAAAAATGCAACATTCAAGAATGACTGATCAGCAACTGCAACCACAACATAATACAGTATACCAGGTGACATCATAGGCAACATGTATCAGGTACGATACACGGTACACCACCAGTAGTAGGCAACATGTACTTCATGCTAGTAGCAAGCAACCACTCATCACATGGCCGGTTGCAGAACAGCCTGCTCCATGGTAGCCAACACTGCGGTAGACCGGGTCTGCGGCGGCGGGCGTCATGGAGCACATACTGGTCCAATGTGGTGGGCTTGTAGGCAGGTATGCCTTCGGCACTGCAACAATTGGCACGACAGCACATTCATGCAGCAGCGGTCAGTCTATGCCAAGAAGTGGAATTGTGTAGGCACACACCTCTTTCACTCATGCTGCAATGCACCACAGCGCGCTCAATGCTTGGAAGCATTCTTCTGGTTCACCAACACTGCGCAGTGCGCAGTGCATGCCCTTGGTGCGTGCCAGCCATTGAGTGTGAGCACTGTAGCAGTTTGAGCACTGCTCAACAGGCTAGCAGCCTGTTGCTGGGTTCAGTTGCAACGTAGTTGCGTGCGTGACCCTTGTAACACCTTCATTCATTCATTCAGGCTAGCAGCCAACAGCTGCCTTCTGCCCGCATCACCGTGGTGCAGTAACAGAGCATGGCGTGCATGCACACAATACGCGGCCTCACACACCATGAACGAGCGAGCAATGATGCATGTGCGTTGACCATAGTGCAAGCTTGACAAACACTGCTTGGCACTGAGCTCAGCCCCTGCTGTCTCACCTTAACACCCGCCGGCTGGCCAGACCTTGCCAACCTGGCAGCAGTTGCCGCTGCAGCACACCCATGGCCAGCTGCCCCCGCAATCGTAGCCGTTGTCGCCGCACTGGATGCACACGCCTTGCTTCAGCATCCTTCCAGCGGGCGGAAGGGGTTGTCACCTGCAAGCAGCCAGCAGCCTTTGTGTTAGTGATGGTGCTTGGGTGGAACCACTGCTGGCCCAGCCGGCTGGCCAGCCAGGTGGGCAAAGTGGTGGTGAGCTTATGGTGGCCTTGAGTCGCACACCTGTCGTGCACTGCATTGCATGGCATCATGCAAGCCAAGCTAGGAAAAACTTTGCGTGGCTCTTAGTGGTGCCTTGACTGTGCAGCAGATGGCGCCAGACCGCAGATTGTGCCTGCTGCTGGTGCGGTCTGCACAAAACTGGACCGGGTCCAACTGCTGCATGCATGTATGGCTGCGCACCATATGGGAATGCATTCCATGCTCTCCCCCTATCATAGGCAGTGCCTGTTGCAGCAGACTTACTGCAGTCGTGGGTGTAGCGATGCCATCATCAGCAGTGCTTGGCAGTCCATCTTCAGCGTCCACACCTGTGTTGCACCGTGCAAGGGGTGGGCAGTGGAAGGTGGGTTGTGGTAACGAGAAGGTGTGCTTCTGCTAAGCCGCTCAACAGGCCCCCAGAGCTTTTGAGCACATAGCAGTATCGATATGCTTACCGGCCATGCACACCACCGCAATGGCGAGCAACGCCAGGAGCAGAACAGGCCTGCCGACCGACCAGTACTGGCGCGCCATGGTGCAGGGACGCAGCGGCTTGTTGAAATGTAAAAAAGCGGAAGCCAAACGCTTCAAAGCAGGTTGCGATTGACACAAACAACCGCGGGAAGGCTCAAGTAGCGATGGAAGCGTACACCACACACAGCGTTCAACCTAAATTAGTGTTTGAGGGCGGAGTTTCAGCGTATTTGTACGGTGTTGCAGTAGTATAACGCTCGCCGGCCCAAAGGCCTTTGGGCCTTCGAGGAGCCTGCGCTGACGATGAACCGACGTTCGGCACCTGGCATGTGTTCCTTGCCCGTCGGCGTCCACACTTCCACCGGAGATTTACGCATCCCTCTTTTATTTCTTTCTCAAAAAACAATCAACACCTGGTGTGCGCTCTGCGACGTTCGTGCCTGACGTTGAGTGCGTCATGGACCTTGGATGCATGCGCAGGCAACAGCAACTCCCTGTTGGTGTTGATATCGGCCCCTGAACCCCTGTGACGGTGGTGCTGGTATTGACTGGGATGTGTCTGCAAGTGAGGTCAAGCAGGCAAGACTCTAGAGGAAAAAACTTGGCGACGGTCGCCACTTTTGGCAGCTGCAGCTGTTATCATCTGTGTCTTGGATCTGTGGTGGCCGTGCACCTGTTTGTGTTTGTAAATTTGGGCTGTGCTGCAGCAGTTGGTGCAGGCGCTGGGCAGCGCTGGCACAGTGCTTGCTGCTCGCCCAGTGTCAGTACCTTCCACCCTGTCAGTGACTTGGATGCAGGTATGGGTGGCCACTCTCTGCTGGCACAAACCATGTTGCTGGTTTGCCTTGCTCTTTCAGCACTGCATCAGCACCAGCGCTGCAGGGCCTGCAGTCACGTGTGCACCACGCAGGTTGCAGCTGCCAGGTGCACACAGCCTGAGGCATTACTGCTGTGGGAGGTGCATGGGCAAGCGGCGTTGCTGGGGATGGCTCAGCTCCCGGTTGCGCCAGGGGACTTGCATGCTGCTTGTCAGCTTGTGTTTGCTGGGACTGTTGCCTGCATTGTTTGGTGTGGGCACGGCAATTTACAAGGACCGCCATATTGTGGGGGCCTGGATGAGGGGTGCTGAGGGGATGCTGTCCTGGGTGCTGCAGTTCCTGAAACACACAGCGTTATGCAATTTGAGGCCACACTGCTTGCACACATGTCTGTGACCTTTTGTGCTGTATAGGGCAGCTCATCGGTGTTTCGTTCTGTGTTGTCAGCCCATTTAGGGCAAAGTGCACTTGCGCAGGACTGGGGCTTTCTCGTAGCAATACCAGGGAGTTCAATGTGTCTTGCGAACCAGGCACGGTCCCACATGCGGCGTGCTCTGCGCCTCAGCTTTACAAACAACTCTCAACAACTCCAAAACCAATCCAGCCAGGATCGCTTCTGACAACGCCTACTGGCTATTTATTCACACTGTGTGACTCTCTGGCACCACTTTCCACTGCACCCAGCATCATGCACTGCACACCTGATGTGTGCAAGGCCCCAGTAAGTTACCGCCCATACAAGCAAAAATGCAACATTCAAGAATGACTGATCAGCAACTGCAACCACAACATAATACAGTATACCAGGTGACATCATAGGCAACATGTATCAGGTACGATACACGGTACACCACCAGTAGTAGGCAACATGTACTTCATGCTAGTAGCAAGCAACCACTCATCACATGGCCGGTTGCAGAACAGCCTGCTCCATGGTAGCCAACACTGCGGTAGACCGGGTCTGCGGCGGCGGGCGTCATGGAGCACATACTGGTCCAATGTGGTGGGCTTGTAGGCAGGTATGCCTTCGGCACTGCAACAATTGGCACGACAGCACATTCATGCAGCAGCGGTCAGTCTATGCCAAGAAGTGGAATTGTGTAGGCACACACCTCTTTCACTCATGCTGCAATGCACCACAGCGCGCATCAATGCTTGGAAGCATTCTTCTGGTTCACCAACACTGCGCAGTGCGCAGTGCATGCCCTTGGTGCGTGCCAGCCATTGAGTGTGAGCACTGTAGCAGTTTGAGCACTGCTCAACAGGCTAGCAGCCTGTTGCTGGGTTCAGTTGCAACGTAGTTGCGTGCGTGACCCTTGTAACACCTTCATTCATTCATTCAGGCTAGCAGCCAACAGCTGCCTTCTGCCCGCATCACCGTGGTGCAGTAACAGAGCATGGCGTGCATGCACACAATACGCGGCCTCACACACCATGAACGAGCGAGCAATGATGCATGTGCGTTGACCATAGTGCAAGCTTGACAAACACTGCTTGGCACTGAGCTCAGCCCCTGCTGTCTCACCTTAACACCCGCCGGCTGGCCAGACCTTGCCAACCTGGCAGCAGTTGCCGCTGCAGCACACCCATGGCCAGCTGCCCCCGCAATCGTAGCCGTTGTCGCCGCACTGGATGCACACGCCTTGCTTCAGCATCCTTCCAGCGGGGCGGAAAGGGGTTGTCACCTGCAAGCAGCCAGCAGCCTTTGTGTTAGTGATGGTGCTTGGGTGGAACCACTGCTGGCCCAGCCGGCTGGCCAGCCAGGTGGGCAAAGTGGTGGTGAGCTTATGGTGGCCTTGAGTCGCACACCTGTCGTGCACTGCATTGCATGGCATCATGCAAGCCAAGCTAGGAAAAACTTTGCGTGGCTCTTAGTGGTGCCTTGACTGTGCAGCAGATGGCGCCAGACCGCAGATTGTGCCTGCTGCTGGTGCGGTCTGCACAAAACTGGACCGGGTCCAACTGCTGCAGCCATATGGGAATGCATTCCATGCTCTCCCCCTATCATAGGCAGTGCCTGTTGCAGCAGACTTACTGCAGTCGTGGGTGTAGCGATGCCATCATCAGCAGTGCTTGGCAGTCCATCTTCAGCGTCCACACCTGTGTTGCACCGTGCAAGGGGTGGGCAGGTGGAAGGTGGGTTGTGGTAACGAGAAGGTGTGCTTCTGCTAAGCCGCTCAACAGGCCCCCAGAGCTTTTGAGCACATAGCAGTATCGATATGCTTACCGGCCATGCACACCACCGCAATGGCGAGCAACGCCAGGAGCAGAACAGGCCTGCCGACCGACCAGTACTGGCGCGCCATGGTGCAGGGACGCAGCGGCTTGTTGAAATGTAAAAAAGCGGAAGCCAAACGCTTCAAAGCAGGTTGCGATTGAAACAAACAACCGCGGGAAGGCTCAAGTAGCGATGGAAGCGTACACCACACACAGCGTTCAACCTAAATTAGTGTTTGAGGGCGGAGTTTCAGCGTATTTGTACGGTGTTGCAGTAGTATAACGCTCGCCGGCCCAAAGGCCTTTGGGCCTTCGAGGAGCCTGCGCTGACGATGAACCGACGTTCGGCACCTGGCATGTGTTCCTTGCCCGTCGGCGTCCACACTTCCACCGGAGATTTACGCATCCCTCTTTTATTTCTTTCTCAAAAAACAATCAACACCTGGTGTGCGCTCTGCGACGTTCGTGCCTGACGTTGAGTGCGTCATGGACCTTGGATGCATGCGCAGGCAACAGCAACTCCCTGTTGGTGTTGATATCGGCCCCTGAACCCCTGTGACGGTGGTGCTGATATTGACTGGGATGTGTCTGCAAGTGAGGTCAAGCAGGCAAGACTCTAGAGGAAAAAACTTGGCGACGGTCGCCACTTTTGGCAGCTGCAGCTGTTATCATCTGTGTCTTGGATCTGTGGTGGCCGTGCACCTGTTTGTGTTTGTAAATTTGGGCTGTGCTGCAGCAGTTGGTGCAGGCGCTGGGCAGCGCTGGCACAGTGCTTGCTGCTCGCCCAGTGTCAGTACCTTCCACCCTGTCAGTGACTTGGATGCAGGTATGGGTGGCCACTCTCTGCTGGCTCAAACCATGTTGCTGGTTTGCCTTGCTCTTTCAGCACTGCATCAGCACCAGCGCTGCAGGGCCTGCAGTCACGTGTGCACCACGCAGGTTGCAGCTGCCAGGTGCACACAGCCTGAGGCATTACTGCTGTGGGAGGTGCATGGTCAAGCGGCGTTGCTGGGGATGGCTCAGCTCCCGGTTGCGCCAGGGGACTTGCATGCTGCTTGTCAGCTTGTGTTTGCTGGGACTGTTGCCTGCATTGTTTGGTGTGGGCACGGCAATTTACAAGGACCGCCATATTGTGGGGGCCTGGATGAGGGGTGCTGAGGGGATGCTCTCCTGGGTGCTGCAGTTCCTGAAACACACAGCGTTATGCAATTTGAGGCGACACTGCTTGCAGACATGTCTGTGACCTTTTGTGCTGTATAGGGCAGCTCATCGGCTGTTTCGTTCTGTGTTGTCAGCCCATTTAGGGCAAAGTGCACTTGCGCAGGACTGGGGCTTTCTCGTAGCAATGACAGGGAGGTCAATGTGTCTTGCGAACCAAGGCACGGTCCCACATGCGGCGTGCACGTGCTCTGCGCCTCAGCTTTTACAAACAACTCTCAACAACTCCAAAAACCAATCCAGCCAGGATCGCTTCTGACAACGCCTAGGTGACATCATAGGCAACATGTATTGCATCGATTCCTTTAGGAATAGATGCCAATACAGCGCACGGGTCTCACACCCACACACATGACTGCCAAAAGTTGTCTGGAGTAAGGTCCAAGAGGTGCCAGAGCAGGCCTTGGCTGGCCGTTGGTTGACAATGTACTAATAAGGAGTAGAAATCCTGATTGTGAGCTGGTTATGGATGCAGCAGCAGCGAACGCAAATATTGATCCTGCTGCTGTCGGCCGGAATGCAAAAGGCACCATTGCCAAAATAGTCGTGTGTATTTGTAGGTGGCGGTGGAGTCACGACTGTACCCTATTAACGCCTGGTTGCAAAGACACCCTCATGAACATGGACGATATCCTTGCACATGCCTAAAGCACCGCAAGCCTCACGGCAGCACAAACATGCTCGACCATACAATATTAAGCGTTTGATGCGGTCTTCGGGCCCAGGTTGCGGGGCAAGCGCGAGTTGACTAATTGGTTACTAACAGACCGTCAGCTGTGGATATGCCGAACAGATAAGGACATCAGCGGATCAAGCCCATCAGCAACACTTGCGTGGACAAAAGGAGCAGGACAGGGGTATAAGGGTGCAGCATACACGTTCACTCGCTGCTGCTGCTGCTGCTGCTGCTGCTGCTGCTGCTGCTGCTGCTGCTGCTGCTGCTGCTGGAAGCTTGCCGTTGAGCAATGAGTGCTATGCCATATGGTACCCGATCATGTCGTATCTGAGTTTCAAATCAAAAGCGCTACTCTCCAGGCCCTTGGAAGGCCGGGAATGGCCATCAGCAGCCTGTTTGTGACAGACATACAGCAGCAGCACACTAGCAGCAGCAACCGTTTACCACCTTGGCAGCAGCAGCCCCACAATGAGAAAGCCTCGCCCAGAAAACCAGCCACCTATGAAACCCCAGTCTGCACAATCCAGGGTATGCCCACTTGTATCAAAAACAGCAGGACGGAATCGATGCAGTACTGACGCCACCCGGGCGTTAGACGTTCTATCAGGTACGATACACGGTACACCACCAGTAGTAGGCAACATGTACTTCATGCTAGTAGCAAGCAACCACTCATCACATGGCCGGTTGCAGAACAGCCTGCTCCATGGTAGCCAACACTGCGGTAGACCGGGTCTGCGGCGGCGGGCGTCATGGAGCACATACTGGTCCAATGTGGTGGGCTTGTAGGCAGGTATGCCTTCGGCACTGCAACAATTGGCACGACAGCACATTCATGCAGCAGCGGTCAGTCTATGCCAAGAAGTGGAATTGTGTAGGCACACACACACCTCTTTCACTCATGCTGCAATGCACCACAGCGCGCATCAATGCTTGGAAGCATTCTTCTGGTTCACCAACACTGCGCAGTGCGCAGTGCATGCCCTTGGTGCGTGCCAGCCATTGAGTGTGAGCACTGTGGCAGTTTGAGCACTGCTCAACAGGCTAGCAGCCTGTTCCTGGGTTCAGTTGCAACGTAGTTGCGTGCGTAACCCTTGTAACACCTTCATTCATTCATTCAGGCTAGCAGCCAGCAGCTGCCTTCTGCCTGCATCACCGTGGTGCAGTAACAGAGCATGGCGTGCATGCACACAATACGCGGCCTCACACAACATGAACGAGCGAGCAAGGATGCATGTGCGTTGACCATAGTGCAAGCTTGACAAACACTGCTTGGCACTGAGCTCAGCCCCTGCTGTCTCACCTTAACACCCGCCGGCTGGCCAGACCTTGCCAACCTGGCAGCAGTTGCCGCTGCAGCACACCCATGGCCAGCTGCCCCCGCAATCGTAGCCGTTGTCGCCGCACTGGATGCACACGCCTTGCTTCAGCATCCTTCCAGCGGGGCGGAAAGGGGTTGTCACCTGCAAGCAGCCAGCAGCCTTTGTGTTAGTGATGGTGCTTGGGTGGAACCACTGCTGGCCCAGCCGGCTGGCCAGCCAGGTGGGCAAAGTGATGGTGAGCTTATGGTGGCCTTGAGTCGCACACCTGCCGTGCACTGCATTGGATGGCATCATGCAAGCCAAGCTAGGAAACTTTGCGTGGCTCTTAGTGGTGCCTTGCCAAGAAAAAGGCTGTGCAGCAGATGGCGCCAGACCGCAGATTGTGCCTGCTGCTGGTGCGGTCTGCACAACAGGTGTTCAACTGCTGCAGCCATATGGAAATGCATCCCATAGGCACGTGCCGGTTGCAGCAGACTTACTGCAGCCTGCGTTGGTGTTGGTGTAGCGATGCCATCATCAGCAGTGCTTGGCAGTCCATCTTCAGCGTCCACACCTGTGTTGCACCAAGGTGCGTGCAGGTGGAAGGTGGGTTGGTAAGGAGAAGGTGTGCTTCTGCTGAGCCGGTCAACAGGCCCCAGAGCTTTTGAGCACATAGTAATATCGATACACTTACCGGCCATGCACACCACGGCAATGGCGAGCAACGCCAGGAGCAGAACAGGCCTGCCGACCGACCAGTACTGGCGCGCCATGGTGCAGGGACGCAGAAGCGCGTTCAAAACTAAATAAGAGGGAAAATATAAAAGGAGAAAGAAAGAAAAAAGAAATTGAAATGCTTCAGAGAAGGTTGCGAATGAAATAAGCAAGCGTGGGATGGCTGAAGTAGCGATGGAAGCGTACACCACAAAGAACGCACAACCTCAAACTGCCACAATAATATTTTGTTTGAGGGGGGAGTTTCAGCGTATTTGTAGGGTGTTGTAGAAGTGTAACGCTCGCCGGCCCAAAGGCCTTTGGACCTGCGAGGAGCTGCGCTGACGATGAACCGACGTTCGGCACCTGGCATGTGTGCCTTGCCCGTCGGCGTCCACACTTGCACCGGAAATTTACGCATCCGTCTTTTCTTTCTTTCTCAAAATCGAATTAAAAGCTGGTGTGCGTTCTGCCACGTTCGTGCCTGACGTGGGTTGCGTCATAGTATGATAGGGGCGGTGGTAGCATGTGTTGCATTGCTGGCAGAAACGTGATCTATTGTGTGTTGGACATGACAATGCGTCAGGTGAGACAAGGGTGTCACACCCTGCAGTACATGGCAAGAGCATGCATTGCTGACAGCAGAAGCTTGCACATGCTGGTGACATGTGTCAACTTGAAGCCACGGCAACATGACTGAGCACATGCGGCCTGCCCAGGTCATTGCTGGCATGCGCTTGCATCGCTGTGCCGGCAGTGTCTGGTGACTAAAGCTCTTTTGGTGCTGGCTTGAGGCACCCTGGAGAGCTTGACATTGACAAGCAACGGTTGAAAATGTGGACTGTGTTCTGCTGCCGCTGCCGCTGCTGCTGCACACCAGCACCTGCCTGTCGACCAAGAGGACCGCTGCTGATCCAGCCGAAGTTGCTGTGCTGCTGCCCCAAACACGACCACCACAGTACAGTAAAGATGGACAACACTGCACGGGATACTGCGCTCCAGCTGCTGCCCCAGCTCTCGCTCTCCAGCAACTGCTGTGTAGTAGTAGTTGTAATCGGTCAGTCAGTCAGTTGTACTTCAGTCCACTAAAAAGATAAAAGATAAAGATACAGAGACACCCCCTTGGTCTCTTAACGCCATAGGACTTCTTCCCATTGGCCTCGCGTCCGTTGAGGACGGCTCTTCACACCGACACTCCTGGGGGTCTAGGGCAACGGCACTCGTGGCCACATCTCACTCCCCAGGGGCACACCTGGGGGCCGTGTAAACCCACCGAAATTCAGGCTGGAGATGTTGTTCGACATGGGAGATTGGATGCTGTAAGGTATCACCCTTGACCCGCTGGGAGAGTCCCCTCAGTCCCGACCTGAGAGAACCTTAATCCCTAGGGTAGCACACCCAATAGCGGGCTCCATGCCTCTTCCGGCTGTATTCTGCACCCATTCCTTCCTTTGCCTCTGTGGCAGTAATCAGCATCAGGGGATCCCTCTCCCTTCACTGCACTTGCCCGGGTCAGCAGCCTGGCTCGGGGTATTATTACCCCCCCTAGGGGGCCGGTGGGTGGGCCGGGATTCGAACCCGGGTCTCCCCGACATAAGCCGGGTGCTTTTCCACTACCCTACCCTACCCACTACTGGAATCGACGGCTGGCTTGGTGGTGATTTCAGCGCCCTCACACCTGACCTAAGGGATTGGGGTACGCAAGTAAGTAGTGCTTGCATGTTGCAGTGCCGTTGGCGCCATTCAGTCCTTCCAGTGTATTATATCTCTGTTTTCGCAATCTGGAAGCACACTGAGTGTGCGTGACAAGCTTTTGATGGTGGGGTTTGTCCGAACGGCCCCCTTCCGTACTGGTTGTGTCCATCCGTGGCTGGGTTCAGTTGCAACGTAGTTGCTTGAGAAACCCGTGTAACACCTTCATTCATTCATTCTTGCATGTTGCCTAACCTTGTGTGTTGCAGGTGGTTCGCTGCTCTTGAGAAGGAGGTGGCGCCTTAAGTTGCATTGGAGGGACATGGTTTGGGTCCCTGAGCTTACATGGTGTGGGCTGGGTCTTTCGGGGATCTCAATGTAACGAACAATGAATGAATGAATGAAGTAAGTTCGCTTTATGCCTTGTGCGTGTTTCATGCTAACACAGCTTGTGTGCCACAGGTGGTTGGGCTGTCTTATAATATAATAATAATAATAATAATGCTTCAGGGCCCCCTCCTAACCCAGTAACGCCATAGGATTACCTCCCATTGGCTTCACGCCCTGTAAGGACGGCGGGGTCTACCCCTCCTGACACACTCTCCAAGCATTATTATCACACGGGGTGACACTTGGTAGAGGCAAAGTGCCCAAATCCTCTACCCCTCACTGAGGCCCCACAAGGGACACAGGCCACTCAGTAAGCCGGACATTGTTGCCAATGCCCCAAAGAGAGACCTTGCTGCGGGTGGGAATCGAAACCCAAACCTTCAGCTCACAAGGCAACCTCCCAAGCAGTTTTACGCCATGCCCAGGGTCTTGAGTAGGATTGGTGGCGCCTTGAGTTAGGGAAAGTGTGCGGACCACTGGCGGGCCTAAGCGGACCCTCAGGCAATGACCGGTGCGGACCTGTGCGGACTCCCTGCCCCCACCATGACTGGCTCATGCCTTAGCACCCCCTCCTCAATGCCCTCACACCCCCCCAGTGCTGGACTGCATTTGGCCGCTCACAGCAGACAGTCACCCAGTAAACCTGACGTGGCACCAAAGCACAAGCAATGATATATGCAGCGCGTTCGATCATTAATTTACAACAGAAACAATACTGCAACTGGTAAGGGGCTATGCGGACGCATAACATCAACGACTGAAGGATCGATCAAACTCGGTGATCACAACAACAACTTCAAGATCAGCCAACGACCAACTTGCACCACAACCTGGCATCTTGCGCCCCCAAAACAATTATTAACAACGTGTTGCCGGCCCACAACCCCTGCTCCTTTGGTTGGCCCTGCCAGCCCTGCTGCCAGCCCTGGCCCTCGCCCGCGGCGGCTGCTGCTCCTGTGCCTCCCCTGCTGCCCCCTCCTCCCCCTCCCCCTGCACCTGCTGCCGGCGCCGCTTGGGCCTGCCGGGCCGTGCAGCACCAGCAGCTGCAGCTGCCTGGCCAGCAGCTGCCAGGCCGCTGCTGCTGTCACTCTCTGCTGCCACCTTGGTGCCCTTCTTCTTGAGGTACTTGGTGAAGTAAGCCGAGGGCTTCATCTTGTACTCCAAGTCCAGCGCTGCTGCTGCATCTGCGTAGCTGGCGATGTCATCGGCACTGTGTGCTGCTGTCAGCTGCTTGGCCCTGCCCTTCACAACTCCCCAGAGCATCCTGTGGTCGCTCCAGCGGCGCTTGTCACACCCCTTGCGCCAGCTGGAGCCTACCTTCTCAAGCTCTATCCGTGTCTGGCTGTAGCCGGGGCCTGCTCATCAGTGTACCAGCTGGTGTACTGCCGGAAGGTGGAGAAGGCGCTCATTGCAGGCACAGGGCCAGGCTCAGCCACGCTGCTCTCGCCCCCAGCTGCGTCCCCAACAGCAGCAGCAGCAGCAGCAGCAGCAGCACCTGCAGCAGGAGGTATCTGCTGCATGCCTGCCCCAGGTGGCGCTGGCCCCAACATGCCTCCCAAACCCTGACCTCCCTGCTGCTCTGAGAGCTTTCCTACGATGTAATCCCCCAATGCCACCATGACCTGCGCTGAGCGTCCCATGTCTGACCTGTAGCCAAGCGCTGCTGCTGTCGCAGGCAACCTGCTGATGGTGGGCTCCAGGAACCCAAAGGGGTTGCCACTCAGCTGCAGGGCGGGCTGCTGAAGAGCAGCAGCAGCTTGCAAGACAGACTGCTGCTGCTGCTGCTCCTGCTGCAAACCAGCCCGTGCATTGCTGGCCACCTGCTGCTCAAGGCTATTCAGCAGTGCGAGCCCTTCTGGGCCAACATGCGACCGCAGCTGCTGCAGCAAAGCAGCAGTCGCCTGCTGCTGCTGTCCCTGCTGTTCCTGCTGCGGCAGCTGCTGTGGCGGCTGCTGGAAGACGTGCTGCTGCTGCTGCTGCTGCGGCAGCTGCTGAAAGAGCTGCTGCTGTGCATGGAGTGGCCAGCCTGCAGCCGCTGCTGCTGCTGTAGCTGCTGTGGGACCAGGCTGCTGCCAGAGCTGCTGGTTGCCCATGGAATGGCCAGGCTGCAGCCGCGGCTGCTGCTGCTTCAGCTGCTGTGGGACCAGACCTGCACGCCAAGGCTGTGCGGCACACATGCCAGCAATGTGCTGCTGCTGTTGCTGCTCCTCCTCCTCACCCAGCCACCAGCTGTGGGTGTGATCACCAGGGGAGACGGCTGCGCGAGCAGCAAACTGTGAGCGAGGCCTCATCCCCCCTGCCGGTGAGTAAAACATGGGGCTGCTGACCATCTGCTGCTGGTGGCCTGGCTCTTCAACCTCATACATCTGCATGATGTCAGCTGCCTCCTGCCTGCTGTGCTGTGCTGGACCCTGCTGCTGCTGTTGGCGTGGGCGGCGCTGCTGCTGCTGCTGCTGCTGCTGCTGCTGCGCGCGGTGGCTGCCGCTGCCGCAACACACGGGCTTGCCCCTCGGGCATGTCTTCTGGCTCCTGCACATGCACAAATGGCATACATGCAGAGGTGATGAGCATTGTCAGCACTTTGCCGGCCCAGGTGTGATTGAAAAGCGGTGATCTTCTCAGGCAGCACAACTGAGTTTGAATAGCTGGTAGGCACGCGCCTGCTGTCTCTGCAGAAGAAACCCGTGTGAAGTGCACTCCCGCTCACCTCGCTTTCTGCTGCCGGCGCCTCCTCACTTGCCCCATCTGCCTCTGCTGCTGCCTCTTCCTCAGCAGCAACAAGCTCCTCCCGCTGCTGCTGCAGTTCTGCCAACTGTGCAGCACTGAGGCCATCTGGGCCACACTTCAGCTGCTGCAGGATAGCAGCCAGTTCCTCTTCTTCAGAGACTGGCTGCTGCTGCCTCTGCTGCTGCAATCCGACCTGGCCATGGCTGCTGCCTGCAGCTGCTGGTGGCGGCTCGCCTGCTGCTGCTGCTGCTGCTGCTGCTGCTGGCGACTCGGCGGCTGCAGCCGCAGTCGCCGTAGTGCTGCTGGCCTGCAGCTGCTTCTGTGCCTCTTGACGCAGCTCCAGCAGGCCCTGCTGCAACTGCTGCTGCATGTCTGTGACACCCTGAAGGGCCATGCCCAGCATCTCCTTCTCAGTCACAGGCTTGTCCACCCAAATGGCACCACTGTCCTTGGCCAGCTTGAAGCGCCGCATCTGGTCCCTGGATAATTCACAACACAACAGCAGTGGCAGGAACAGTGGCAAAGCAGCGCACTCCAAAAATTGCAAGCACAGCATGTGTAAACACCATGGGTTGCACGTAGGGGCATGTACAAAGCCTATGGCCCTTACCCCCCCCCTCCTGCATCTGCTTGTGTGCTGTCAATCTTACCTGACTAGTGCTGCCTGTGGTCCCTTCAGCAGCAGGTTGTAGACAGGGTTGTTGGTGTACTTGGTGGGCCTGTCAGGGTCTGTCACCACCTCCAGGAAGTCCTGCCACACCACGCCTGCCAGGTATGGCAACAGGTCTGCCATGCCCCTTGCTGACACCGGCACTGGCCGCCCAGCGGCATCTGCAGCTGCAATGCTGGCCCTGAAGGCAGCTGCACAGGGCAGCAGCAGGTCGATGATGGGCTGTGGTGTCAGGACCATGAGCGCAGGCCTCCAGTACTGGTCGTAGGGGTGGGCGTGCGGCCAGTTGCCCATGACCAGCAGGGTCGAAGGCTTGAGGGCTGTCAGGAGGTACACCCTTGTCAACGAGTGCAAGCGCCAACCGCCAAAGCGGCAGGTGTCCTAGACACACATACACACGCAAGCAGCAGTAGCAGCAGCAGCAGCAGCAGCAATAGCAGCAGCAGAGTGGCACTTTTGTGTGTGCAGCTGCATCACCAGGGCGTACAACATTATCCTAGCTGAACGAGCATGCAGTATGCATCATAGCTACATGTGTAACAAGAATGCATGTCATGCCCATGTCTTGCCCCTCGCCCACTTGATCCCTCCAGTACCCACCTCCTCAGGCACGCCTGCCTCGTCTGCTTTACGCACAGTGTGGTACCGGGGGGCATGTGTCACCTTCTTGATGCGTATGTCCAGGGCCATGTAGATCTTTGCGAACCGTGCCCTGTGCCCGCCGTACGACAGGCTGCTGCTGAAATCCTTCCTGCCGGGCCAGATCTTCACAGTCAGGAAATCCCGGCTGCAGGGGTCAGGGAACACCTCACCACCCAGTGTGAAGCGGGTCACAAAGTAGCGGCCGAGGGCAGACTGCACATCTAGCAGCGGCTCCTTGTGCCTCAGGCAGCCCTTGGTGGCCAGCTTGCCACCTTGGTTCTTGCCAAAGGTCTGCAGGATGCCGATCACCCAGCAGTGTGCAGGCCCTGAAGACATGCAAGCAATAACAGCAGCAACATGTGTCAGAACCTGTGCCACAGGCTTGCAATCAACAGCGTGGCTGCAGCTAAGCAAAGCAAATCCCTTCTGATGAAAATACGTAATGAAGTTGGCATGCAGTATCTCACCTATGCAGGTGCGCAGCAAGGGTGGTGTGAGCTCACACAGCCGCCGCTCTCGCACGTCATCTCCCCTGCCTGCTGTGAAAGACATGGCTAGCAGCATGCTCAGGTCCCTGGCGTCTATGGCCTTGGGAGAGGCCAGCGAGTGGTCAGCAATCTTCACAAGGTCGTCCCTGCGAATCACAGCACGACAACAAGGGCGTGCACAGGGAAACAGCATAGGTCAGTGGGAGGCATGGGTAGATCTGCCACAGCATCTGCACAGCTGCTTTGGTGCATGCTTTGCGGTGACAACACCACATTGCTGTTGACTGCACAGCTCCAGCATGCACCTCTCCTGCCCTTGAGCACATCTTAATTGGGATGTGGGAAGTGGCTGGCATGAGCGCTTGGAGCTTCATAGCTACAGGTTTGTATGTATGCATGCATGTAGGCATGTATGCAGGTGATGTAACCGTAAGCGCATCACTCACGTGCTGAAGGTGGATGCCAGGGTATTGTCCTGCGGGTCGAGGTGTTGCGGATCAATCTGCCCTGCCTGAAGCTTGCTGCGCGCCTGGCACTGCTTGTACACCTCAGCATACACTTCATATGCCAGCAGGCCGCGCTTGGGCATGATGCTGCCACTGCTGCCGCCCTTTGCACGCAGTTGCAGGCCACGGCCCCTGAACACCGCCTGCAGCATGCTGTGGACCCTCTTGAACATGGCAGTACCTTTGAAGTCTGCTGCCTCCTTGCCCTGCCACATCACAACACAACAACAAACATAAGTGTGTCAGTTGCAGCTGACAAGTGTCCAGGCGCTGCCTTGGCCTGTTGAGTGTACCCCATGCCGCTGTCACACCGGCAGTGCAGGTAAAGAGTTTAAGCCCAACACACACCACTTGACTTCCTCACCTTCAGGCCTGGGTGCCCCTCCAGTATGTACCAGGTCAGGAACCTGGCGGCCAGGTCAGGCCCATCTGAGCCGGACAGGGTTTCGTCAAAGGGGTTCTTGCGTCGCACGGGGGGCTGTCCAGCAGTCATCTGGAACTCGCAGAACGCCTGGAACACATACAGAGGCACCAAGCGCAAAGTCACTAAGGCGTGCAGCTAATGGCAAGATACATTGATGCAAGACATGCACATGCTTGTGACATGCACTATAGCCAACGGTCGCAAGTGTGGGGAGTGGGTGTGCTGTTCTACTCAGCCGCTGCCATTCTACTCAGCCGCTGCCATGCTGTGGGTGCCTGAGTTTGCGTGCACTCACCACAAGGTGCACGCGGAGGCCCTCATACTGGCCTGCAGTGTTGTTGTTCCCGGCCAGCCGTCGCTTCTCCACCAGCTGCTTCACCTCTGCTGGTGTGTATCTGCAGCAGTGCCAAGCATCAGGTGTGTTTTGGGTGTGCGTGCTGGCTGGAGGAACAAACACAAACGGAAGTTGTGAAATAGAATCAGCAACACTGCCTCACACTTGTAAAGCAGCAACACCATCACTGCCTGTCCCACTTTGCCAACACCACTAACAGACATGGAACCAACAGACATGGCACAGGCTGGCTGTCTGGCTGGCTCATTACCTTGCTGAGGCTTTTGGCTCCCTGCGTTGCTGGTGTGCATCTGCCTCCTGGTCTGACTCCTCCTGGCTGTCCTCCGACTCGTCGTAAAGGCCACCCAGGATGTCGTCAGCAAGCTCACTGTCTGCTGCTGTTGGGTCCCACTCGCCGTCCTCCAGGTCTTCCAGCAGCTCTGGGTCGCTGTCATCATCAAACTGCTGTGCTGCAGCTGCTTTTGGGGCCCTCTTGCGCTTTTGAGGAACGTGTGCATCGTGCTTGGCATCCTGCTCCTGCACCTGTGCTGCTGATGGCTTTGCAGTGCCTGCTTTGCTTGCAGGAGCTTGTTTGCCTTTGCTGCCCCGACCCATGACAATCTTAAGGGTCTACATTAGCACGTAGAAGCGGGTAACCGAGCTGATATCGTCTCCACAGATTGAACGTGCTGTTGTGATGGAGGTTATGATGGGACTCTAGGTGCCAGTTCACAACGATACGCGACGATACAGTGCACAAAGGAAAGCCTCAACATAGAAGGATAACATACGCAGCGCTGCAGCGTTCTCGTTACCCTCACAGGCATGTAACCTGCAAGTAACCGTTTTTGAAACTGTGCGGACTTTGACTAGGTCCGCATGGGTCCGCCAGCCCATTGACCAAGGTCCGCACTTCGCACTATAAGTACTAGTTTGTTGCCACGTCGGACTGCAAGGCCCCGTGCAAGCACGCTACTACAGCCATGTTTCAGTGTAATTCACATCTCACGAGGATGCATTGGGCGTCTGGCTGCTGGATTGCGATTTTAAGGGTGCGGTCAACGATGCTCGCGGTGAGGGACTTGCACATTTTAAAGTTCCATTGTGCTTATTTAGCTGTTTACCGACTTATGATTGCGTCTTCTTGCAGAGAGGCTGGCGCTGTGCTTGTTTTGTGCAAACGCGTTGACCGCTTCGATTCCCTGCTGTCTTCATTTCCTCCTCTGTCCGTGCACCGCTGTGCGTTTCGAACAATATGAGACTGTATATGCGTCTTTAAGCCTGAATCTGTCGCTGATCATTTGTATATTCTCTCATTCTAACAGTTAAAAGAGTCTATTGCAGCACCGGTAATCCCGGAACTCTTCAAGTTCCGGGTATTCTGACCGAAAAGTCACTCCTGGTTTCTCACTCTTTTTCCGGGCCACAGGCTCTCCGAAGGATTCTCCTTCTCCGAGGATACGCACACTACAGCACATTCACATTACCTGTTGATCAACACCACTAGACAGCAAGGCAGCCAGGGGGGGGGGGGCAGGAAGCACAGGAGCTTTCAGGTGCAGCAACTGCACACAAATGACAATTGTACAGCAGGATGCCGGAAAAACCCACGAGTGAATAAAAATGAACAGGAGGGGACCACTGGGATCCGTCGCCGTCCCTGGTTGTCATGCACCAGCTGTAGTGTTGAGACGCTCCTGATCTTATCGCTGCTGCTTGCAAAGGCTGTGCATATGTCACAAGCAACTTTCAAATCCAATTTGCTATCCCCAAGAAAAAGCATGGTTGCTCACCTCCATGTTGTGGCGGTTGCCAATCTCTGCCCCCCACCAGTCCTTTTTGAAGTAGCTGACGGCATAGGAGTTGAACAGCAGCTCATAGCCACCGTGCACATAGCTGCGCAGGCACATGACGGCAGCAAGGAGTTCAGTCAGCAGGGCAAGAGACTCTCTTGTCTTCTTCGGCAGTGCACGGTGATGGGTTTGGCACCAGTCTGGCACTAGCGGCAAGTTCACAAAGGCAAGTTAGCAGGTGCCATTGGAGCTCATGCTGGCTCGAACGATGCTGGTTTTCTGAGAGCCACTATTTGTCGCTGGCTGGGTGAATGGTGCTCAGCTTGAAAGACCCCGCATGCTGTTCACCTGAGCGTTGCTGGAAGTTCAAGATCTCCTTTGACACAAACACATCAGCTGAATACTGGACTGGAACATAAACACTCAACCTCTGAGAAGGGTACTAGGTACTCACTAGAAGCCGGGCACTGGCAGAGCGGCTGGCAGCTTGGTGACGATGTCATGTGTGTTGACCAGCCGCAGCATGCCCACACCAGGGCCTGACTGTGCAGCAGCTGCCTTGGAACCATCATCACCACTGGTGACACCAGCACCAGCAACAGAGCCTGCTGCTGTGGGGGTACGGCCGAATGCGTCCGGGCGGGGCTTGGCGTACTGCTCCCGCATCTGCCGCTGGGCCATCCAGTACCAGGGCATCTTGATTGCCTGCAGGAAGACGGGGGAGAGGGATAATTGAGGCCAATGGGACAGAAAATGGTTGCTGCACACTGTTGTGAACAAAAACAACACGTCAGGCAGTATCAAGCAGTGTCACAACATTTGCGGACCTTCGTGCTGCAGCAGTCATGCCAACTGCCTTGCCTTTTGCCTGCAAAAGACAGCGCACTAGGTGCAGGTACTCGCTGCATGGTGCAAGACGCATAATGTAGTAGGCAGCCATCATCCCATAAAATTAAACACTGCAAAGAAGTAGCCGCGCCACTTCTGTTGAGGTCTGGTGGTTTCATGTTTGCTTGGTCGGGGTGGTGAAAAAAGAGGGGAACCCTCTATCTCTGGTGAAACGTCGGGTGACTCTGCTGGGACGGCATACCTGGAAGAGCCGGTCACGGATCCTGACCGACACGATGTTCCAGAAGCCTGGGCTGTATGGCTCCAAAACACTCCATGGGCTCATCAGGGTGCGGTGACCCAGGGCCTTGGCATAGTTGGTGTCACCCACACGCGGAGCAGCAAAGCTCACAACAGCCACCTTAGGCACTGGGACCTTATTGTCCCTCAGTTTCTTGATGGCTGCCACAAATGCCTTGCGGGCCTCACGAGTTGCCTTGTAGTCGTCATCCTGCATGCGTAATGATGGTGCAATCGCAGTGCAGGACAACTTCAGCACAATCGCTTGCACACAGTTGGTGTTGTGTTGCTAGGCAACGTAGCGCCGCTGCCAGCCATGCGGGACTTGTCGGCAAACATTGACATCACTGCAAGCATATGATGCAAGTGCCACCATGTGCTGAAAATGGCAACTACATGTGCTGTCCACAAAACCAAGGAACGCAGTGTTCTGCTGCCGCTGTGGCCGCTCAGGCTGCTGCGGCTAAGGCCGTAAATCCTCACCAGCTCAGGGTCGTTTTTGCTGTCGTCCTCTTCCCTTGCCCCTGTGGCCTCTGCAATCTTGGTAGCGAGGTCGAAGCCGCATATGGAGGCCAGAGCACCACCCAGGGAGTGGCATGTGATGGTGATGCTGCGCACATACGGCCCATCAACCTGCGTAGCAAACACATCAGGGAAATGTTATAAGTTATGCAGGTAAGCGTTGCTGAGCTGGAGAAGTGATGCTGCCAGGAACACAAGGTCACTGACATCCTGCACTAGGCTGTGGACAACATAGCAGTCTGACCAGGTATGACGGCTGCCACTACTCGAGGTGACAATCATGGCAAGGAGTACAGTATTGAACTATCCCGAAGATGACGCATGACACTTGGGGAAGTGGTCCAGCAGCCTAAGATGCAAGCAGCTCACCTGGTCATACTCTTGAAGGACTTGAGTGAGTGTCTGGTACACTGTGAGCCGAGGGGGCGGAGGTAGTTCCATTTTCTCTTTTTCGTCATCTGCTGCTGAGGTCCGACCCTTGCTTGTGGCCCTGCTAAGGGTGCCGGGCTTGTTTGGGTCAGTGTACATGAGCGCATCGCAGTACATCTCCTTGAAGCCGAACGACACGCGAGGGTCCGAGCGCGGCTCGCCGAACAGGCTGTCCCACCACGTGACGATCAAGTACCTCAACCAGGGCTGCACATGCACATTCAAGGGGAACAAGGCAAAACGGATGCGCAATTAGTTATAAGGGCGTCGCAGAGTTGCTAGGGCATCGCAGAATCTCTCACACCCGGTCGGGAATGGGGTCATTGCCGATGCGCCAAACAGCCGAATCATAGCCATGGTCGCCGCACCAACACACAGTATGCATACATGTGAAACGACTGTCCCAGCCTCCACCCCATGCGGCTCTGTGTCTAACAGGAGGCCAGCTCGGTACCCGAAGACTGCACTCACCCCAACAAGCCCGCGGAGCTTCTTCACGTTGTCCCCCCATTCGTTTGGCTTGTCCAGCTTCGCGGACACAATGCCCCAGCTAATGTACACCGCCAGGCCCGCCATCAACGACCCGCCGAGCAGCTTCGTGTCGACGTCATCGGGATTGACCTTGAGGATGTGCTCAAACAGGAAGCTGAAGGCTCCGAGGGTGTGTCTCCACACACTGCCCAGCAGGCCAAACAGGACGCTTGCACCTGTGTACGGCTGCACTGGGTGTGCTGAGCACCAGCCTGTCAAGCTGGCTGCCAGCTTTCTCAGTGCACGGATGGGCCCGTCACTGACAGTGGAGCTCAGCAGGACAAAGGTCCCTATGGATACGGACAGCGCAGTGCTGAAGTGGGAGTAGAAGGGGAAGGCAGTGATGGTTTCATCAGGAGGGGGCGCTGGCTGCTCGCCATTCCCCCACCTGACCTTGAGCGCCTTGAGTCCTGCAACACAACATGACAATGTCAGGGTTCAATTGGGGTGAGGGTGGGGGTGTCATCGCCTGACAATCCTGCATCACCGCTTTGACCTACAGCAGAAGTGTGCGAGCTACGTGATGTACGGGCAATATGCCTCCACTGCATACGCTGTGCTGAAGGTCCGTGTTGGTGCAAACAATGGGGCACGCGACGTGCTGCTGGCAAGGCCTGCCACCCATGCAGTCTCAGATATCTTGAACACACGTGACAGAAGAGAGCCCTCACCTGGAGCCATTCATCCTCTGTTGATGGGATCACAACAGGCAGGACAGCAGTTGGTAGCACATGAAGTCTTTGAGTCAGAGTATTCAAGTATAGTGGCAGCCTACCTCAAGCAGCACGCAACCATTGCATTATGGGTCCACCAGTGCAGCACCACTGACCGTCAGTCTGTTTTAAACAGATGAGTCATTCAAGCATAAGGAGATGTGTGCGTGTGAGGAGCAGCCAGGGTGCAGATTGCTGACTGTTACACAAGTCACTTGACGCTTGATGCATGGCCAACGTGCTCCTCCTCAGGTTGGCAGCTGTAAACTCAACACTAGTGACTGGTGTCAGAACCCCGCTGCAGGTCCTTGTGCTGACTGACCAGGAGTACCGATCCAGGTTGAAGCAGCTACTAGCTTGCTAGCCTCACTAGGCATTGTGGAGCTGATCAAAATGGATCATCAAGGCTTGATGGTCCAAATCACCACAGAACACGTACAGCAGCGTCAGCTTTACACCACACAGCCAAGGCCTTGTCAGGTAAAATGGTTTGCAAAGTCACTGCCGCAACTCGGCCAGCTCACTTGTGATGGTGCCCCTGTAAACAATGGCAATGTCCGCGCCTTGATCCTTGGGTCTGGCTGGCTCTCTGCAATGAAGCCCACGTAGTTGCGTGCCGTCTTGACCACCAGCTTGTAGGCACCAGAGTCTGCCTCAATCTGTTTCAGCACCTGAGAGGAAGACAGGAGGAATGCAGAGTTGCGGCAGTGAGGCAGTACACTTGGGGCATGGCATGTGATGGCAGTGTGAGTGAAGCAGTCACTGCATCAACCCCTGCTCCTACATGTGACACTGGCTGTGCCCTCGAAGGCCGCACTTGCTGTGTTGTGCTCAGAAGCATGCGCCGCATGATGATCAGTCCGCAAGCGCTGTTGCTGCTGTTGCTGCTGTTGCTGCTGCTGCTGCTGCTGCTGCTGCTGCTGCTGCTGCTGCTGCTGCTGCGCTGCAATTGGATAGTGTGATCACACCCACCTTGTATTTCTTTGCGTCCTCCCCGAGGGTGGTGAGCTCGCCTACTGCAGGGTCGGCCAATGTGTCGCCTGGCCGCATGGCATCGGGCGCACAGTAGCCGTTGTAATTGCTGAACTCGTCCTCGGTCTGCAGTGTGTCATACACAGCTTGCACCATCTCCCCGTACATCACGGCGTCGCGGCGCACAGCCTGACGCAGCAGGTCCTCCTCCGACTGGCTGCCGTTGCCACCTTGGCTGCTGCTGCTGACCTGCAGAGCAAGGGAAGGCAAGGATAAGGCAGCGTTTTGAGACAAGGCAAGGTACGGATACGGCAGCATCTTTAGTGAAGGTGGTGGCAGCAGTAGTTGCACTGCCTCTAGCATGCAATCTCTGGGTGCCACGTCAGGAGCAACAGAAGCGAGTGTTTTGGCGATATGCACTGCAGTGCAGCAGGCCTGATAAGTGGACAAGAGGGGGTCTGGCCTTGGAATCATACCAGAAAGACACGTGCACACATGCATCGCTACTACGACAGCACTGCAGGAGCGCAACACCTCCAGCAGCAGGAGCAGGGCTGGTGCAATCTTGTCCCTGTCACTGCAGCACTTCAGTTCCCTTTTCCAGTACCCCACCGCCTCTTTCCAACTAGCTAGCGCCCAAGTGCTCAGCCTGTGAGCCCACCTGGTTGCTGTTGCCGTTCTTGGTAGCGTGTGTGCCATCCACCCTTGGCTGTGTGTGTTGCTTCATGAAATCAGCCCTGATGCCGCGCAGTGTAGCCTCCACTGTGACACGGTCAGTTGTAGCCAGCCAGTAGCCAAGACCCTTCCAGCCTTCAGGTACTACCCCTAGTAGGGGACTTGTAGGAGGGCCTGCTGGACTGGTTCTGGGCAGGGGGGATGAAGCTGCTGAGGGTGCTGTATGTGTCCTTGACGTGGTTGGTGTCATCCTGCAGACAGGGCAGACACATGTTGAGTTTGTGAAACAGCTGCTGTGACCTTGCTGCTTCGAGCCCCAGTGATGGCATGTTGTTGCAGCTGAAACAAGTGCCCGGGGTCCAGCTGCTGATTCTGCGTCGCATTGCCTCAAGACGCTAGTATGGCCAAAAATAACTATCTAAGTGGCCTGACAATCTGGTACTGCTGCAAAGTCTACACTCACCCTAGGGTCCAGTGTCGAGTCAGTTGGGACAGCTTTGGGCTCAGCAGTGGTCAATCCAACTCCTACACCATCAGGGGATGCTGAGCATTTGGCTTGGCGCCTCTGGTGGAGCCCAGACATCCTGTAAGTGTCAAATGTTTGTGAGTCAGGCAATGGCCAGCGGCAGCAGCAAGAAACCCAAATGGGCAAAACCAACACACACCGCAGATCACCAGCAGGTCACCCTGCAGGTCACCCTGCTCACCTGGAACAGCAGCCACTGATCGCCCTACGGCGCGTTACACTGGTTTTGTATGTTGTTGCACTGCTAGCGCGTGCCTGCAACATGGGCGGGTGGGCCCGCTGCAATGGACAAGTAGCTGGGACTGCGGGTGCTGGTCAAGTAAGGCAAATGGGTGAAACGCTTCCTAGGAAGATGAGCGTATGCCGCTGGAAAGCAAGCAGGGAGGCGCACAATGTGCTTTTGAGCGCTGGTGATGACCTTCGAGGTGACCTTCAGGTGACCTTTGGGTCCGTCCAAAACCTCAAGTCCACGATGCTGCATGCTGCATTTTTTTCATTATAGCGAGACTGTGTCAAATGAGCTCGTTCCATAAGCTAAGCGGCCAATACTCACACTGCAGCTGCTTCTGCGCTGCCCTGCCAGGGCCCTTCTTGCAGGCACAGCACCCTGCAGGTGCAACAGGACTGGCATGCTTCGATCAATCAGTGTTAGACCTGTTGCTATGACGCTCAAAGTTTGCTTTCTGTGTTCACGAGCCTGATCTGGCAGTGGAGCAAGACAAACACAAACAACTTTTGAGAAGCAGTTCTGCCAGCCGCTGATCACTTAGGCAGTCCACAATGTCAGATGGCAGCTGAGAAGCTGTGTCCGTCAGAAGGCCTCATCTGGGCAGACTTCTTCCTGTGTTTGACTTGACTATCTGGTTTACTGGCAGTGGAGCAAGACAAACACAAACAACTTTTGAGAAGCAGTTCTGCCAGCCGCTGATCACTTAGGCAGTCCACAATGTCAGATGGCAGCTGAGAAGCTGTGTCCGTCAGAAGGCCTCATCTGGGCAGACTTCTTCCTGTGTTTGACTTGACTATCTGGTTTACTGGCAGTGGAGCAAGACAAACACAAACAACTTTTGAGAAGCAGTTCTGCCAGCCGCTGATCACTAAGGCAGTCCACAATGTCAGATGGCAGCTGAGAAGCTGTGTCCGTCAGAAGGCCTCATCTGGGCAGACTTCTTCCTGTGTTTGACTTGACTATCTGGTTTACTGGCAGTGGAGCAAGACAAACACAAACAACTTTTGAGAAGCAGTTCTGCCAGCCGCTGATCACTTAGGCAGTCCACAATGTCAGATGGCAGCTGAGAAGCTGTGTCCGTCAGAAGGCCTCATCTGGGCAGACTTCTTCCTGTGTTTGACTTGACTATCTGGTTTACCAAAGTGAACGAGTCATACTGTCAGTCAAAGCGGGCAAGATGGTGCTGACTACAGAACACATAGCCTGATCGCCCCAAGCAGCTGCCCTGTTGTACTGTGATGCAGTGTGCTAGGGCCGCCCCTGCTGCTATTGGGAATTCGCAGTCGCGACATCACGGCAATGGAACCAGACTGCTGGAACCAGACTGCTGGAAGCACAAACCTCACAGAATAACAGTCACCAATACATCTGCACAAGCTGTGAAACTAGCGATACACCCTCCTGTCCACAAGCAATGATGTTGACTGGTTACAAAAAGATTGACGCGCAACCACAACCGAAGCACTGCAAAGGCTGTCAGCTGCTGCCCCTGGCCTCCATATCGGCCACCATATCAACAGTCCAGCTGGTGCCCACAATGCCCACTGCGTAATACAGTGCCAGAAACCTGCCCAGCACATGCACAACAGCCACACAAATGCTGTAAGTGAGAGCCTTTGGCCTTCACCAAACATGGCGCAGGGAGAAATCACGGCGCACCTGCCTTCCAGCATTGCAGGTGATCAAAACATGTGAGACACAACCAATGAAAGGGTGCTGCAGCGTGGACCAAAGAGGCAGAAACAGAGGGCCTCAGCTCCAACCAAGCCACACAACTGCACATGCACCCTGCCTTGCAGCCAGGGGTCCATAGACAAACAGCACCAAGGAGATTTATCCACAAGACAGCAGCACAGCAAACAGACCCTAAAGTACCCTGCTGCCCATCAAGGCCCTCAAAAGCTGGCCAGACCCGCTGCTGGCGCTGTTGCGCAAGCCTTGTGGCAGCTGCCCCGTGCTCCCCACAACCCCCGAACAAGCACTAGGCTGCTGAGTGATGGAGGTTTGTTGCGGGACATACTCAGAATGCATGCGTGTTTGGCCAGCTGCTGTTGTCAATCAGCAGATACCAACATGTCCCCTGCACAACAGCTGTTTCTGCTGTGGGCAGACGCAAGGCCGGCACAAATGCCAAGCCATACCCGATCAACGACTGCACAGACTGCTCATGCACAGGCTGACAATATGTGTCTTGCATGAATGACACGCATCCTTATCTCACAGCCTGCTTCTCTCGCAGGCAGTGAAACAGTCAATGACGCTGTGCAGGACTGTGGAGGACCAGTGCAAGTATATGTGCCAAGCAAAGAGCCTCATGAGATGGCACGGCATATGAAGCTCCTTATCCGCTGCAAAAGCCACCAACTGCACCACCACAGGGTGTAACCTGGCCAGCAGCAGCCAGCACACAGTGGGACCTACTGCACCGCAACATCACTGACGACTGCTGCATGCTTGCAAGCAAACCATGCTGATCTAACAAACGCTGTGCAGAGCCAGTCTAGACACCATGGAGCTTGGAAGCCCCCAAAAGATCTCCGGCTGCCAGAAGCTCTCTTCGGTTGCGGGGGTTCATACACCGTGTACCTTGCGCATGCTCCAGGTGCAGCTGCCTTTTCACTGCTGCTGTTGCCGCCAGCCAGCTGGTTTGCATGGCTGTTCCTATGGACGCAGCTGCTGCTGTGTGCCGCCAGCCCAGTTGGCTTGCTCAGATGCTGTTGCTGCAACCGCAGCCGCTGCTGTCGCATGGCTGCTGCATGGTGCTGTCACCGTGCCTCAAACTGCACGACCTTCCTTGTGCGCTTCTTATACAGTATCCGGTAGCCACACTCACGGCACTGAATGGGCTCTCCTGGCTTCAGCTTGGTGCTACAGCCGCAGCTGCCGCACACATAGTCACATGCTGAGTCGCTGCCTGTGGTGTAGGTAGGCCCGTAGCCACTCATGGCGACTAGTGAGCCGTATGCAGAGGCTGAATGTATTCTTTGTACAGGAGACCAGGTTCAGACTGGGTGATGGTGATGGTGAGCAGCAGCAGCAGCTCCCTGATGTTGTAACAGAGCGGCGCTCGTGGCGGTGGGAGAGCCAGCTTTTCAAATACGCTTGAATCAAGGCATTCCACCTATCGAGATACTGCCAGGCCACTTCTGTTATGGTGGTGGAGGTGTGACAAGGTATGAAGACGAGGAGGGCTCAAGATAGACGGGCCTCGTCATGACAACACTGACCTCGTGATTTCCAGGCATTCATCAGCACCAGCGTTTGCTTTGCCAGCCACTGACTGCATCTGATCTGGTGGCGGGACAAGAGTTCTATCTCAACCTTGAAGCAAGCATATTTGTTTGTGTTTCACCAAACACCGTTTTACCTTTTTCATTGACAAGCGTCTTTGGTCCCCAGACACGGCGTGGCACAAGCCACCTGTAGCAGTCAGGATCAGCAGCCTGAAGGGAGGTGTGCAGAGCAGTAGTCCTGTCAACGTCGGCGACAGCAGTGATACCAGGCTTACCAGTATCAGCAGCTCGTCAGGATGTCAAATGCAGAGCCTGAGCTGAGGACGGAGCAGGAGATCATAGGCCGCTTCCAGGACATGCGCAGGCAGATGACAGGACTCGTCACAAACCTCAACACACTAGAAGCAGGTATGTGCAGCAGTGGAATCTGAGAGGTGGGGTCTGCGGTGGGAAATGCAAGGACTGCAGTGGGATAGCAGGGCACAGATGCCAGGTACTGCGTAAGCACGTGTGCTGGTGCAAGCAGCTGCTGAGATGGGACGTGAGGGCTTGTGGTCGAGCTTTTTGGCGTGCCTGGTACTTGCTTGTGCTCAACAACCCTAAGCTGTGATGTGCAGTGGCAGCTGTGCCCTCCGCGCTCATGAGTGTTGCTTGCACGGGAGGCGGGGTGTGCAGTACAAAAATCAAAACAACAGTCAAAGCATCTGGCTCAAGCCACAAGCTCACTGTGGAAAGCAAACCTAATGAACTCCTCTATCAGCAATGCACTAGCTCCTGCACTGGCTTTTCTGCTGTCTTGTTAGGCCTGCCTGCCTGTCTGCTGGCCTGTCTTCACTTCTGCCTGCCTGCCTGCCTGCCTGCCTGCTGGCATGCGTGTTGGTCTGCTGCAGAGGCTGCGGAGCATGACCTGGTGATAAAGCAGCTGGAGCCGATGGACAAGTCACGCAAGTGTTACCGCCTGATCGGTGACGTGCTGGTGGAACGGACAGTGGCAGAGACTTTGCCAGCAGGTGGGCATGTGGGGTTGAGGTGTGTGTTGGGAAGGGGCCACGACAGTGGATTCTTTCTGCACTGGACGTGCAGTGTCATGGTGGGGGTGAGGGCTCTGCTTCTGATGTTATGCGGGAGGTGGGTGGCTGTTACTGTACGGATACTGTTACTGTTGATGTGATGTTGAACAAGGGGGGATTGCTTTGGCAAAGGCACGGTCTCACTGTGGGGACATACTGGCCTCTTGCCCACCCCACCCACCCACCCAGCACCTGCCGATTCAATTTATGCAGCTGCCTGCTCACGCACCCAACTTGCATGACTGGTGTGTATGTCTACCTCACCCACCCATCTGTCAACCCCCTTGCTTCATCACCGTTTCAATTGCCTGCCTCCTTGGTCTCCACATAGCACTGCAGGACAGCATCCATCAGATCTGCAGCTGCCCCGCACCCCACATTAGCTGGTCACCCACATTCCTCTGCTGTTGTCCCCTCCCCCTCCCTCTGCATTCCAAGGTAACTCCGGCTGCACGAGCTGCCAATACAAGACACCTCCCGCAAACCTGCACACCATCTCACCAGCTAACACCATATTCCGCTGCCTCTGCCACCCCATGCACGTGTCCACACACCCCTGCACCCGCAGTCCAGCGCAACCGGGATGGCCTAGGAGAGGTCATGAAGCAGATGCGGGCAGACATACAAAAGCTTGACAAGGCCATCGGTGCATTCATGGCCAAGTACAAGATACGCATTGGGGGCCCAGCAGACGCAGAGGAGGAGGCAGCAGCAGGCAGCAGCAAGCCCAGGCAGCAGTCTGGCGGCGGCAGCAGCAGTAAGGGCGTGCTGGCTTGAGATATTGAGCAGCAGGTTTTGTAGGCGTGCAACATGGCCAGCACTGTGCTGGGTTCTGTCATCTCTGGCAACAGCAAGAGTGATGTTCAGGGCAGCAGTAAGGGTGTCCTGGCTTGAGATGGGAGGCGGGGTCTGTTTTGGGTGCATGTCCAGCACTGTGCAGGACGTGTTTGTTGCGCGCAACAGCAGCGCTGTGCAGGCAACAGCATCAGAAGTGAGGGGATGCTGCCTACGAGTTGTCCTGGTGGCTGTCTGCCAGGTTGTGTGACATGGTGTGGCATTCCATGGTGTGCCATGATAGGCAACATGCAAGCAGCAGCTTGAGGGCATGCTGACTGGAACTGCTGGAGCCGTCTGTGGGCTGCAACCTATAGAGCAGTTGTGATCAATGTGTTATGCAGCATGCAACTGTAAGGGTGTGGCTTGCATCAGCACAGGCGCAACCTCTTGTGGTCCAGCAGTGCAAGCCACGGCTTTGCTCGCAGCAGCAGCTGCAGCAGCAGTATCGGAGCCAGCAGCGTGATGCTGGTTTGCGTTTCGGCGTAATTTTTGTGTGATGCCAGCTTGCAAGGCAAGCGGCAGCTGTTTGTTATCACACCCATCTACAGGCTGCCCTGGGGAAGCGATGTGCATTTTCATACGCCTGTTGCTGACAGCTGGTGTTGGCAGTACAACTGGCAGCTTATGTTGGGTTTGGAGTTTTGTTGAGCTCCACATTTAGATTGGTGTGCGCATCACAGCTGCTGTCAAGCGCCCAGAATAGCAGCAGCAGTGGGCCAGCCGCTGCCTTGTCTTCATTGCTCTGAATGGTCGGGTCAGCAGCATGTCCATGTGATCATGCTGTTGCTGCTTTTTGGGTGTTGTGTGGCTAATTGGGTGGCTGCAGCAGTGACCTCAAAGGCAATGGCTGCCAAAGGCATGGTCAATGTCCCACATGCATCTCTGCTGAACGCTGCTGAAGCACCTTCAGAAAGCGTTGCAGCTGCACGGTACCTAGACACAAGCATGTGCTGATGGCGCGGCACTCTGTGTGTTTGTGATGCTTGGCAAGATGGTTCATAACTGTTTGGCAAGTGCGTGTTACATGTAACCAACAGGATGTCCCAGATGCTGGGCCAGTAAGCAGGGTAATGAGCATGGGCAGGGCCTGCTTGTGTTTGCATCGGCGTGCATGCCTGGAATGGTGTTGGATCCGCAGCGCTGAGAGGCATTGTATGTTCACATGCCGTCTGTCTAGCCAGCTGGACCAACAGTATCGGGTGGCAGGAGCCATCAGGCAACACCGCAAGGATGGAAACAGAAACCATAGTCATACTGCTAGCTGGACTTGGTCAACAGGCTGGCTGTACAAGCAGTGAGCGCATAGTTTTCTGCACAAACAAATCTTCCTCATCGTCCCAACCCTTAAACCCAACCTTGTTGATCTCGCAGATCGTGAGATCAACACTTGCCGGATCTCAGCTCAGATGTGTGTACCTTCATTCTCGACTGAGATGTACAAACACGGTTTCATTGTGTACTGATCAAGGCGCTATTGTCAAACCCACACGGGAAATTGGTCTCGGAAGTTTGATCTGGGAGTTATGACGCGACGCTGGTCGCGCGAACATGATGATTGATTTGAGCAGTGATTTGCAGCAATAATATGAAAATTTTCCCGTCGTAGACTGCGGTCAGCTCTGCACATCAACTTGCCACCCACAGCGTTGCAATCAGCGGCATGTTCGGGCAGCAGTTTTCAGCTCCACTAGCGCTGCAGACTGGTCTGGTGCCTTCTGTGGGGCTGCGCAGGAGCGCCAGGGTGAGCTAGGTAGAAGCAGCAGGAACCAGCTTTGGTTGGCCTGTCCAGGGGACCATTGACGCAGTACCTGATTGATGTCCTGTTGGTGTCTCCCTGGCCTGTTCTGGCCCTGCTTTACTCACCGTCACCTTTTGCTGCTGCCCTTCATATGCAGGCAGCTGCGAGGCAGCAAATCCGCCGAAGCAATGCCACAGACAGGCACACTCACAGCAGCTCAAGTGAAGCAGAGGAAGAGGAGGAGGAAGTCTCAGCAGGACCTGCCGGGCACCAGCAGCGCACATCGTTGCACAGGCGCAGCAGGGCTGCAGGGCAGCAGGTGCAGGCAGGTGCTGCGCAGTCAACAGAAGCAGCAGCAGCAGCAGCAGCAGCAGCAGCAGGTGTAGCAGGGCCTGCAGGACAAGCAGCAGCACCTGCAGGCCAGCAAGGGCAGCACACCCTGCATCAGCCACACTCACGCCTGCTGGTGTGTGATGCACATTTTCAACAGAAGCCACACATTTCAGGCCAGCTGGTCACAGAACTTGCTCAGCTGCACTCTGAGGGCAGCTGTGCAGTGCAGGTGTCAGTGGTGGTGCACCCCTCAGGCTGGGGGGACAATGGAGACTGCAAGGCATACGTGCAGGGGCAGCAGCCCCCAGATGCACCACAGCAGCAGCAGCAGCAGCAGCAGCAGCAGCAGGCTGCCAACAGCCCCAACATTGCTCTTGGCCCCTTCACAGCAAAAGTAAAGCGCTGTGCGGCAACGCTGTATATTTTGAACCTCCGCCATGATGGCCAACTTACTCCCTACCTCCAGCAGGCCAGCCCCCACAAAGTGGTCCTTCAAGAGAGGGTGAGCAACAGCACACTGCTGTTTATCACGATGGGCATGGATGAACCGGGGCTGGACAGACACTGGGTGACTGCCCATTTGCATGTGTCAGCAGCCTGCCTGCACCGTTGAACAGTGCAGGCAGGCAGTAGATAATTCAGCTACCACCGGGGGGCGTTTGCAGCAAGCAGTGACTAGGATGAGCGCAGCAGTGCACACTGTGAAGTTCAAGTTGTGTTGAGGACCACACCTGGCCTTACTTGAATTTGCACTCCTTTGCAGGTGGCTGGTACTGTTGATGCCCCTCACCTGAAGCTGCACATTGAACCTGGCAGCCCATCCAAGCCCAAGAACTATGGCAAGGGTTTCAGCCGAGCTGGCGAGGGGGGAGGGCTGCAAATATTTCCTGGCAGCGTGACCACACAGGTGGGTTTCTTGCAGGGATGCAATCCAGATCATGGACGTTGACTGTCAAATGACATTATTGATGATGCTTGTCGCTTGTGTGACAGCATTATGCCTGCAAGGTTCCTTTGGTCTGATTGCAGCAGGGCTTCGGTACAGAGGCTCGTGGCTGGCATATGCACTCCTTGGTTAGTGGCCCAGGAACCAAGCAGAGGGGCAGCAAAGCTGCCACATCATGATGTGGGTATTGTTCGTACTGCCACTGGCAACACTGATGGCATCATTTGGCCTCATGTTCTGGTATGGTTTGTGCTGCCATCACTTGCAGGTAGGAGAGTGGTGCATCCAGGCTGCCTGCAGAGGCGGTACGCAGTGGGTGCGCTTTCATGTCCCAAAGTTGCTAGTGTGCTCGCAGCTGCCAGCGTCTCTTGGCTCTCCTCTCATCTTCACGGTGGCGGTGCAGGAGCAGCGGGCAGCAGGTGAGGTGGTGCACAGCCGTTGTATGCTATCACAGGACTGCTTGACAAGGAAAGCAAGGGCAGCGGTGCGTGTTAGTGTCACCACTGCTCGACTTACAGGCTGTGAAGTCAGTGACTCTCACATACCATGCCATGATAATCATGCAGGCTGATCATGAAGCAAGTGTGCACCTTGTATGCCCCTTCAGGCTGATCATGAAGCGAGTGTGCACCTTGATCATGAAGCAAGCAGCACCTGCCAGCTCCCCTGCAACAGCCACTGGTGCCACTAGCTCCAGCTGCAGCAGCAGCACCAGCAGGGATGGCTGCGGCAATCGGTGCAGCAGCAGCAGCAGCACACCCTGGGGACTTGGTCCTTCAGCCTGTTCCTCCCACCACCCCCTGCTGCTGCTGGTGCTGCCGCTGTACCTGGGCCAGATGCTGCACCGCCCGGCAGTGCTGCTGCTACAGCGGTGGCTGGTGCCGATGCTGCCGCTACAGCTGTTGCTGCCGCCGGCAGTGCTTCCACCCTGCTGCCTTCAGGCCTGCAGCTGGCCCCTGCCTGCTCCCCCTCAGCCATGGAGGAGCAGCTGGTAGGCCTGATGAGCCGTGGCCTCAGGCCGCTGCTGCCCCGCCAGCAGTACATTCGCCTGATGAAGCAGCTGGGGGTGGTGTTTGAGCGACACATGCTGGGTGAGGGGGTGAGTGTGGGGCAGCTGGCGACACTGTATGCGTATGTGCAGGCAGCTGTTGATGATGGGGGGCTGGGGGAGGTGGTGAACACACTGGAGGCCAGGCTAGGCAGGCTGCTGTGAGGAATAGGGTGCCAGCGCATGTCGGCCTGCTGGGCTGAGCTTCCTGCAGCTGGTATTGGGACAGAGGGTGCAGAGCATTCAGGCAAAAGGATACTCAGAACCTCATACGTTGGATTGTGCTTGTGAGCTTGGTATGGCCTCTTTGTAACAAGACTAACGCTTGGGTCGGTTGTGACTTGCTCGTTTCATGTGAATAATTTCTTTCAACAGCACTCAGTGTGCTGGACTCAGTCACCAAGCATGATGGCAGATGTACATTTGCACATGTACAGCATGTCACCATTGAAGTTTGTCTCTGGGGGGGAAAATGCAGCAACAACAGAGCAGCATATGTGAGAATATGTTCCTTCCTGTCCGACTTTGCTTGACCTTGGCGGAAGCAGAAACCTTGCAAGGTGGTCAGAAATCTTGCAGAAGTCTTCACTGACGACGCGGCCTGAGCAGCTGCCAACCTGTTTGTAAGCTGCATGCTTTCTGTAAAAGAGATATTAAGAGATATTCTGTGCTATGTTGAATGGAACCGTCGCCGCATAATGCTGCCTACACTGGAAACTTTCACCTCTTGAATGCCCTCCAAGTGACTCCCCAGCCAGGTTGCCTAGGCCCAGTTGGCCCTCTGATGCCAACCTGATTCCATTGAACAGTGTTCAACACACGTTTACAGCTGCGACGCTGCGCGCATTGCTTGCGGGGTCAACACAGCCATGCTGTCATGGGTGCAGGACTGACTGTGCTGGCATGGACTTGTGTGCAGGACTGGGTTTCCTGACGGTGTGTGCAATGGCAACAGAGATTCAGAGGCTCTCATATGTGATCTCACATGTGCGATGGGAACTGCTCTTGTGTTGCATGCTGTCAAGAGTCATGACGTTGAAGAGTTCATTGTTGGATGTGCTCACAAGAGTGGGCAATCTCCTGCCCGGTAGGCATACAGGCAGCACACACGTCACATGCCCATGTGCTTCTCAATCCCACATCGTGCACGGATTGTTCAAGAGGACTCCCTACTGTGTTCGTGGTGAAGAACATGCGCTTCCTTCACTGTGTACTGCTGAGCACCGATAGTGGCTACTGGCAGCAAATTGGGTGCAGCCAAACAAGCGCGACTGCACAAGTCACTTTGCAGTGACTGCATAGCCGGCCATGATGCCACAGACATTCAAATGGTGTTGGTGCACTGCAAATCTGAGATTGACATTGTACTCTGTGGCAGTGCCCACAGCAAAACAAGTGAAACCTTGCCGATCGCAATTCAGACCATTCCCCACTCGCACGTGTCAAGGAATTGCACACACAACGACAACTGCCTACAACCAGCACACCATCCTGCAGCGGTGTGCAGTCTCTGGCTCACAAGTGTACCAGCCATGCATTCGGCTTCCTGCCTGGCAACCACTGACAAGCACAGCAGTGCCAGAAGAACCATTTGACTGCTGACCCAGCATGCATGTTCGCACATGGACCGCTGTCAGCACACAAACATCAATCACAGTTGGCTCAAGGGTGCAGCTGGGCCATAAGCTGGCTCAGCTGTGTACACACATCAGGGTCATCCTCCAAGGCAGCCTGCAGAGGCACATGACATCACAACATGCAAGGTTAGTTGTTGTGTCACTGCTGGTGGTGTCAGATTGAGTCCCACAGACTCTCATGAACGCACAGCTGGCACCAAACATGCGTCACGGGCACAACACCCCACACCGCTCAATGTTCAGGCCTCTGCCTCCTGCAAGCCCATCTTGCAACCGCCCCCAAGCATATGCATACAACTGTCTGCAACGAAGCAACAGGCCTGCCTGGTTGACAAACTGCACCGTAGCTTGCCATGGTCCCGACACAGTGTGCTTGCCTAAGGTGGTCAGCTTCTGGTAGACAGGGTCCCGGAGACCGAACTCAAGGGACAGACGAGTGAGCTGCGTCAGCTGGGACAGGGTGCGCAGGAGGACAGGTTCACCACTGCCGGTGTGTGAGACCCCACCGCCGCTGATGTCGAGCTCCTGTAACCATGGCAGCTGCACCAGCTGCTCTGCACCTGTGCTCTTGGTGCAGTAGACACCCAGCTTGGTCAAACCGGTCAAACCCGCCAGGGTGGGAAGGCTGTCCCTCTTCAGCAGTGTGCCAGTGTGCAGGCGCTGCAGTGCTGGGCAGTTCTTCACCAGCAGAGTCGTGTCGCTTTCTTCTTCGCAGAACTGGTAACCCAGGTACAGGTATGTCAGGTGCGGCAGCTCGCGTTGCAGGAGGTGAGGTACTGCACCCCTGCCCATCACGCACCCCACGTGGAGATGCTCCATGTCCGTGTTGGATGTGAGGGTGGTGCATGCGGAGGCCGGCAGCAACGCACATACCTTGCTGAAGTGCAGGTGGCGCAAGCGCTGCAGCTGACCGATCTTCTGCAGCAGGCTGTCGGGATGCACAACATAGTCGATCAGCACAAGGCTCTCCAAGCCCAGGCTGGACGGCATGATGAGCTGGCCTGCCTGTCCCTCGTACCGCGTTGGCTTCTCGATGTGCAGCCTGCGCAGCCCGGTGATGTTCCCCAGTGCGGCCATGACACCAAAGTCCTTCATGAGCGCTGCCGTGGTGGGCTTGTCACCCATGGGCCTCCCGCGCATCGTAAGGCTCGTCAGGTGCGGCAGGTGCTGCAGGGCGTACCACGTAGCAGCGGCTCCCTTCATGTGGACTGTGGTGAAGTCCAGCACAAGCTCCTGCAGGCTTGTGGCCTCGCACAGGCTCATGACGGTCTTCAGGGACATGTGCTGCTCCAGGGTCAGGCGCTTCAGGCAGCTCAGAGCAGGCAGCAGATTCTTGGACAGTGAAGCAGTCATGCTCACCTGCTGCATGTTATTCTGTTTTTTGTTCTTCTTCGTCCGTTCCTCGCCAGTACACACCACCCTTTGCTGGCTTAGCTCCTGCAGTGCTGTCAGTGCTGACAGGCCGTCCAGGGCCGTGGCCATGGTTTTGCAGTCAGGGTCTTGCAGTTTGATGTCCTGCAGGTTCACCTTGGTGAGGTGTGCTGTGCTGGCCAGCACAGCGCTCCAGCAGGGCGCCATCTGCACTCTCAGCCGTGCTGCAGTCAGCTCCTTGGTGCTGCTGCATGCCATGTGTGTCAGCACGGGCAGGCCAGCAAAGTCCACGTTGGCAGCTCTGTCGATGCTGTCTTCCCAGCTGGGCGCAATGTGTGAATGGTCGCCCGCCTTTCCTGACACACTGATGGAGGACAGAGATACCGCTGTCTGATTGTTGCGCATCCACGCTGTCAGGCTGTGGACTTGCTCCTCTGACATATTGTGGCAGCTTATGCTTGCCGTGGCTGCTGCAGCTGTTGCTCTCCAGCTGCTGTTGACAAGGGAACATGACTTCAAGCGCTGCTGCAGGGGCACCCTCTGCAGGATCATAGCAATGACATGACTGGATGGGCCTGAACTAGCATCCATAGCTTAGCTGTTGTGAGGAGAAAGGAGAGGAGGGAGTGTTTGTGAGAGGGTAAGGCTTGCTGCTGCTGTTGTGCTGGAGTGGTGGCTTGAAATGCAGGCAGCACGAAAGCCAGAAAAGCAACACATCTGCGGCGAATGTCACTCCTCATGGTGCTGTCCACTTTTGAGCTGTCCACTTTTGCAAACTGAAACTTGATACAGTACCCCACATGGTAGGGTTGCAGGCTCCAGGTGAGCCAGCGACATGACATCCATCCAAGCTGCCCATGCTCAACACTGCTCAAACATGACCCGTCTGGTGCATTCGTCCATCTCCAGAGCTGGAGCTCTTTATTTGCATCTCCACAGCCAGGCTGTACATCTGGATAGGTCAAGCAGTCTTTACTGTTTCACTGGTTATGTTTATGAGTTTCAAGATCAAGAGCTGGTGGCGCATCCAGCAGAGCCAGCAGGCTAGCAAGCGGCAGTTACCATGCTGGACTTGGGCAATTGCTACGGCGCGGGGGTCCTTGTTGCACATATGCGTGCAAACCCGTCCCAGGTCCAGGTTGCACGTCAGCGTTCAACGTAGTTGTTACATCCCTTGTTGCACACACGCAACCAACATACCTCCTTTAGGGATTTTATCGTCCAGAAAGCCCCAGACTGCCGCAGGCATCATCATTTATCGCTCAGAAACGATTTCAAGTATCTTGGTATCTCTCAACGCTGAACGTCCCCACTCCACAGCAAGCAAGCCTTGTTGAGATCAACGACTAGTCCAGATCAGGCCAATGCCAAAGCGTGACTCCACAACAGAGGAGCTAGAAACTTTGCTAGCTGATGAGATAGCGCAGAGTGCAGCAGCTAATGGAGACAAACCCAAGCGGGTCAGAAAGAAGCGGACAGCAGCAGAGGCAGAAGCAACAGCAGAGGCCAATGCCCAGCACCTCGAGTCAGAGCTGCGGCAGGAGCTGGCCAGCAACAAGGCTCGACTCAGAGAACAGAAGTTGCAGCAGCAGGAACGGCAGCACCAGGAGCACAGGGGTCCGACACTCCCACAGCAGGCAGCTGGGCAAAGGCCCGGGCCATCGCAGCAACAGCAGCAGCAGCAGCACGGTGCACACCCTGACAGCACCTTTGAGCAAAACCTGCACCAGCTGTCTGCAGATGAGGTTGGCATGGTGGCAGAGCTTGACAGCGGGTACAGAGGTAGGTGTTGTGGTCAATGCTGCCGCATCACCTGAGCAGTGCTGGCTTCGCTCTCAGCACTCAACACCAAGGCGATCACTAAGTGCTTCGTTGCCATTGCTTCATCTTTACTGCCTGCAGAGGAGCGCCTTCGTGAGCAGGACCCAGAGGGCCTCAAGCAGGCACAAGTGGCTGAGTTGCTGGAAGGCTTGGTGAAAGCACAGTCAGTGCCAGCAGGTCTGCAGTGCCAGCATACAGGCTGTTCAGCAGTGGCAACAGTCAGGTGCTGCAGCTGCCAGCAGGGTGGGCTGCTGCTGTGTGAAGCACACGACCAGCAGCAGCACAGCTGGGCGCACACCCATGAACGCGAGGGCCTGCTGAATGGGTTCAGGCAGCCGCTGAGGCCCACTCAGCTGCAGTATGACCCACAGCAGGAGGACTGGGTGGACCTCCCGAGGTGCTATAACACGCCACCAGGTCCATGCAGTTGTGGCAGCGGGGGCTGGACGTTGGCTCCCGCTACATATGACAAGGACAAGCAGAAGAAGCTTATCGTCATCACAGGCTATGGTGCGTATGGAAGACAGGCTTTGGGCTGGTGAAAGAGAACCGTATGGCAGCCGGTGCCAATGGATGCAGGATTTGTAGCAATCCTTGGCAGCTGAGCTGCAGGTAACCTCACCATCCCACCCCTGTGGCTGCGCGTGTGCACAGCCAGCTGCCTTGCGTTTGACTGTGTTCCATGATGTTGCTGCCCTCCTTTGCTGCATGCATGTGCTGCAGGCCGCCTTGATTTTGTCAAGGCCCTCTACATATGCAGCGGCTGTGGGAAGGAGAAGTGGCAGTCATGGGCGGACTTGCTGCAGTTGAGGCTGTACCCTCACAGCCTGCACTCCAACAACCAGACGTTCTTGGAGCTGCGCGAGCTCACCCGCATTCGGCAGGAGCTGCTGCTTCAGCGCCCGACAGGGTGGGAGAGTCGTGCCAAGGCTCTGGATGCAGTTGGTGCCCGTGTTTACAACCAGGTGGGCTGCCAGAACATCCCATGTCTGTTGACCAACTGCATGGCTGAATTGAGCTTTGCATTGTCGCCCGCCCTGCCCTTCACCACCTTTCTTGAACCTTCAATGGCTTGATGCTGTCGGCAAACGCGCGCACAAGTGTCCAACACAGGTCAGCGTTTTATAACAGCTTTGTTGTCGGTTGACGCACCTGAGACTACCACAGATATCTCACAGGCGCACTCGCTGCACCCCCCCCCCTTGCCATACAGGTGCGGAGCATTGACCATGAGGCTTTGAGCAGTGGCTACACAGTGTTCCGGGAGCTGCAGCATCACCTGGAGCGGTGCCGTGGTGTCAAGCAGGAGGAGTGCCCTGTGTGCTGTGGGGGCACACACCTGCACTGCGCCCATGCCGATGGCAACCTCAAACTGGACGTGTTGGACCTGCAGCAGAACAACTACAGGAGCAGATATGAGGGCGTTCCAGGCAGCCTGGCGGTGCCTGACAGGTGGGATGCGCCGTCTCTAGGCCTAGGGTGCCCAAGACCGCCCATGTGGGGCACTGCTGTGCAGCCAGCAGTGCATTATTGTTGAGATGGTTGCCGCATCATACCGCAATGTGCGAGAGTGTTGACACGTGCGTCTTTGTGCTGTCAGATCCGGCAATGGCTGCAGTACTGCTTCTTGCATAGCTGCATGCGACGGAAGGCCACTTGGTCCGCACAAGCCTGTGTGGCCCTGAGCCTGTGTGCTGACCTGTACTTGCATCAGGCACGTCCGAGGTGTGATGGACCTTGTGGACGCCTGCAGCGACCGCGTCAAGCAAGACAAGCTGTGTGGCAACAGCAGCTACCATGCAGCCGGTGACCGCAAGGGGCGCGCCGACAATAAGCGGGTCACAGGGCGGTTCCTGCTGGGGTGCCCGCACCTGGTCCTGCTCAGCATGGCCACAATGCCCGCTGCCTACGGCCACGAGCGGTATGGCTATGCCTACCTGATGCTGGCTGGTGAGCACAGTTGCGCGTCGTGTTGTTTTTGCTAGGCTCATTCTGTTGTCTGGGTTTTATTTGTGCATCCCATGCAGCATTACCGATTTTTTCCCCATCACTTGAAATCACTAGGCTATCGCGCAGATAGCAGCAGTAGAACAAACTCTCTTTGGGTGTACAGTCACGACATGGCCCTTGGGTGTGTTGGGCTCACATCGCGTTGTGGTATGCACAGCGTTTGTCTGCATGCACTGTTGTCATGCGCTGCACGCAGTGCTGTCCCAGCTCAGAGGGCGCTTCTTCTTTGGAGACCTGGTGTGCAAGTGGTATGCCTGGATTGCCAAGGTGGTGGAGAACATCGGCCTCAAGCGCGCTGCTGGTGATGTAAAAGTGGCCCGCCTGGTTGCGGAGCTGCCCACCCAGTTGGTGGTGACACAGCAGCAGGTCCAGGACATCACGCCTGCCACGTCAGCCATGCACTCCAGTACCCATGTCTGGTGGTGCCAGGTGAGGTGTGCTTGGGTGTGTGTGTGTGGGGGGGGGGGGGGAGGCATGAGTGACAGAGTGGGCCACTTGCAGCTTGGGTGTGTGTGGTGGGGGGGGGAGGGGGAGGCATGAGTGCGCAAAACAAAGGGGCAAGCAGGCTGCAGGCAGCTGGTCAGCAGTGCGCGCAAGTAGGTGATCAGCAAGTAAGGTGATCAGCAGGGCGAGCAATGGATTGGGTGTGCGATCAGGTGCACCACACGCAAGGCCGCTGACTAGGGAGCTTGCTAGCACATCTGGGTTGCGGCAGCTGGAATGTGTGCAGGAGCATGCACGTGTGTAAGGGCACAAGCACGCAATGTTTTTCGTCTAGGGTTATGTTGGGAGATGCATGCATGCCTTCTTGCATGTAGGTTCATGTGTGTGCGCGCCACGTGTGGGCATGGTTGCGGGTGGGTGCACGCGCAGGTTGGGGGGGGGGGGGGGAGGGTGCGCGCGTGCGCTGGCATTTAGTGACACATGGCTTTCAGGTTTGCGTATGTGTTCAGGATAGTGTTGTGGCTTTCAACCCGTTGCGCCTGTTTGTGCCGTGCAGTGTGCATGGGGGGCGCCATGCACACGCTGCACGGTTACTTCTAGTCCGTGTTGTGACTATGTACGTTACCTGACTGGCAGCCTGTTTTGACTCAACACACAGTTTGCAGCCTGCTCATGTGGACACCTGCCTGATATGTTTGTGCTCAAACCAGGTCCTCTTTGGCCCCTTGTACCGCACCGGGCTAGGTCTTGAAGATGGAGAGTTCACTGAGCGGATTAACGCCTTTGTCAGCCCCTGGGGGTTCATTGTCAGGCGGATGTCTCCAGGCGGTAAGTGGCAAGTTTTGGTGGCCAGCGGAGCTAGCTCGTTTGCTTGCAAGCAGGCAGCAGCTGCCTTCTTCTGGGCCAGCTTTGTGGTCTCATGTCTCAGGTCAACATGCTGCATGCCAAGATCTGCCACACAACAGCTAGTACTAAGCAATTCCTGGGTTGCCAGTCAAACATTGTTTGTGCCGTACCTTGCACACAGGCAGCACCGATCACCTGACTGAAGTGCTTTGGGACTGGAACCTGGACAAACAACGCAACCTGTGCGGCACACTGCACAAACGGTAAGCCTAAGCCATCACTGTCATAAGCCATACTGTGCGCATAATTGAGATTCCAGAGCAAGTTGCGTGTCACCTGATGGCACGCTGCAGGTGGTACGGTGTGAGATGACAGACCTCCAGGAGCCAGCTGAGTGGTCACCAGGGGTTCGTGTCATGAACATTCCAGCAGCTGCTGATGATGCATGCTGCCCACCTCCCTGCATTGCCAAGGTAGCTGCACACAAAGGTTGTTATGTGTTGCGCAGGTTCTTTGATGGCACTACTGGAGCACTGGCCAAGCTGCAAGCTGCAGGCAAGGCTTGGCAAAGCGCATACGAGGAAGCGGCCAGCGTCTACGGCGTGGATATCCAGCAGAGAGAAGTCATTGAGGCCATCGGTGCAGCCGTTGTGGCAGCAGCTCAAGGTGTGCATGGTCTTACAAATGCCAAATACATCCACCGTGCTGCGCTGCAAGTTTGAATAATAGCCACCTGCATGACACGCCGGGCTGCCATGCGTGCGCTTGGTGATCATCAACACTGCACCAGCAAGCCAAAGGTCACCGGTGCCCTATCCACTTGTTTTTGTTGACAGACACGGCAGCTTCAGCCGCTGTAATCTTACTACAACAGCAAGCCAAAGGTCACCGGTGCCGCCGCAGCGACACTCATGTCTGGTGTGTTGGTGAGTGCAAACGGTGGCACTAAGCGGTTGTGTATTGATGTCATGTGCTTTGCCCTGCCTGCAGAGCATTCACGGCGTGCCAACCAGAAGTTGTCTCCTGCGGCGCAGTATGTCCAGCTGATCAAGGCTGTGCAGGAAACCAGGACTCTGGCTGATGTGCTGGCGTGCTTCAACGGCGCTGACCTGGTGTTGTCCGATGATGACATGATGTTTCAGGTGCAGCAGCTGGTCAGCAAGCTGAAGCAAAAGCTGCCAAAGCTCGAACGCAGGTGGGTCAACCTGGATGCACCGGACATGTGCATGTTGGTTACAACCGCCAGCCTCAGCCTGACAGTCTTTGCTGGGTGTATGACATGGGAGTGTTGCTATGACAATCAGCAGGTCATCAAGATGCAATCACTCGTAGACGACACTGCAAAGCCCAAGCTGTGCCGCAGTAGTGTCCTGGATTGCTGGGTCAACTGTGACAGTATGTATCAGGGCGGGTCTGTTCGGCCAGGCATGCTGTGCCTGAGGTTGAGGACTGCCTGGTGAGTGATTTGCTTGCCCATGAACAGAGTCGACCATATCGCTGTCATTTGTTGTGCGTGCTTGCGCCGCGCGCGTGTGCTGTTTGCAGTCTGCAGAATCTCAGGCAGCGCTTGGAGCCCTGCGCCAGCTGGGGTGCAGTGCATGGCAGCAGCGCACAACCAGGCCCCTCCACACAGCCAGCTGGGCAGGGGCAACAAGGTCAGCAGCAGCAGCAGCAGCAGCAGCCCTTGCCTTCCATGGCTCAACTGGCAGCTGATCTTTTGCTGGACATCCAGTCACTGCAGCGGCAGGTGGGCGGTTTGCAGCGGGTTGGCTCAGCAGGTGAAACAGCATCCAGGGTGTTGACATTTGCGCAGCAGGTTGCTGCAATGCACAACAAGCTACACCTCTGGGCGGCCACAGGCAGCGGTGGTGTGGGGGTGCAGCAGTGGTTGCAGGAGCTGGCAGAGTACCAGTGCTGTGACTACGAGGATGCTATGGAGGCTACGTACCTGATGGTGGAGAAGCAGAGGTACAAGCTCAAAGGTGAGACTATGCGACTGGGGGGCAGGGGGGGGGGACAACATCATGTAACCCGTGCCAACATATGTCAGTTTTGCATGCTAGCTATATTAACATGACAGAGCAGAACTGAACTAGTCAGTTCCTTTCCTCTGTGCAGTCTCTGGGTTGTTGCAGCTCTGCTCTGTAAGCCGGCATCACTCGGTAGCCATTGTTGTGCTGCAGGTCAACCTGACAAGGGGTCAGCACTGCTGACCCCCAAAGAGCGCAAGGCGGTGCAGGACCGTATGGGCGACCACAAAGCGCGCATCAAGCAGCTGGTTGACAAGTACAACTGCATCAGGGCACAGGGCAGCAACAACAGGCCAGATGACATCACGGCCGAGCAAGTGGTGGCTGGAGATTTCCCTTGGGCCTTCAGGGGCATTCCTGAGGATGCAACAGGTGAGCAGGTTGTGACACAACATGATGCTTGAGGGGCTGTGTCAACGGTTGGTGAGATCTCAAGGCTAGTGTGGTGGTGAAAGCGCTCAGGCACAGGCATAGAGCTATGCTGAAATCTATATACCTCACTGAAAATAAGCCACTAAACCAAGACCTAACTAACTACCGTTATCAGTCAGAACCCCTTGGCTAAGGTACGCATGCTGGGATGATGCAGGTTTCAATGAAGCTGAGTGCAGGCCTTGGCCATGCGCCCGTCAACCGTTGAGTAGTACTTTGGTGCTGTACTGTTGCAGGTGTGCGGCTGTTCAAGGACAAGCTGAAGTACTGGGCGGCATACAATAGCCTGCTGCGAGCACAAGAGCACAAGATCAAGATCAAGGGTGATGCAGACAGCCTGGTGATGTATTATGAGCAGCAAGAAGCGCAGCTTAGGGACAGTGGCAGCGGTGTGTATACAAGCTGGGTGCAGCCTGCACAGGCTGGGGACCAGGCTCTACATGAGGGATTGTTGGCGTTGACTCGGTCTGGCCTGCATGCAGTGCGTCGGCAGCTGACGGCAGCACGGGCAACACAGCAGGCCATCAGGGATGAGCGCCGGCAGGGTTGAGCGCAGCTTGCTGCTGCATCGTCTGCTGTACTGTTGGGTGTGCAGTGCTGCCGCAAGGCAGCATGCATCCCGCGCTGTCTATGCCGCGCACTTTGTGGTAGGCAGCAGGTGTGGTGCTGCCTGCACCCCAGTCAGCAAGCTTGTTGGGCCGCATGCGCGGCAGAAGATTTGGTTGTTTGACCTGTGCAGGGAGGTGATTACGGGGTTGTCATTGAGCAGTGCAGCTTGGTGCTGCTGCTGCTGCATTTTAGCAGAGTATCATCATTGTAGTGCTGCACTATGGTAGCACACTGATTCAATTCAAGTTGTGTAGCGCGGGGGGTGCCACCGTGTACCACCCTGGTGCATGGGCAAGGGTGGCAGCAACGTTGTTGGAGTCTCAGCATGTGCAAGGAGGGGCTCATGAGTCTTGTGGCACACTCAGTGAAGAGGGCAAGTCAGTTGAGTCAATCGCCGGGGTTGCGGGTGACTTGCACATGCCAAGGGCAAGTCACGCTGACTGGGCAACTTGTTCAAAGCAAGCACAGGAAACCCAGCTTTCTACAGCCTCCTACAGTCCAACAGGTAGATGTTCAGCACACAACAGCTTTTGACCAAATCCAGCATTGTTTATCTGTCTCAGCGCCTAGTCATTGTTTGCAGCTGCCAAGCAGGTCTCTGTCAAGTAAGCCCCTCTGGTGCTGATGAGTTTCATACGATTGGTTGGTAGCAGTGGCATGTTGACTGTTTGAAAGTGTTCAGCACAGCGCGCCACTGCCAACAAGTACCTACAGGCTCAGACTGAAGGCCACATGTCACATTTGAGGAGCCAGACATCAAGGGACAGGCCATTTACCCCCCCCCCCCCTCCACCCCCCCCCCCCAACACCCCACACACACACACCACCCTTTGCTTGCAAGCATTGCTAGCAGCATTGCGGCCACGCCAGCGGGTTTCTGAGGATGCACCCCCCTACAATGTTTGTGTCATAGGGGCCATGGAGTAGGGTTGTGGGGTTTTCAGAGCCCTCAGGGTTGGTGCTGGCTGTTTGTGGCGGTTGCAGGCCGCAGCTTGCAATGCTTCAGATACGCCTCAAGTCACACCACTTGGCGACAAGCGACAGGCAGCGCTGCCTGTACAGGGGACCAAACATGCCTTAAGCAATGGATTTGGTACCATAGGAGGCTCTGGCAGTGATTCCCACAGCATAAGCAGCCTGTTTTCAACCATAACTCACATCGCCCCAAAACTCAAAATCCCTTGTTTCGGGGCATCAAACCCCCCTTGCGAGGCCATGACGCAATGCTCAGCACAGCGCGCCACTGCCAACAAGTACCTACAGGCTCAAACTGAAGGCCACATGTCACATTTGAGGAGCCAGACATCAAGGGACAGGCCATTTACCCCCCCCCCCCCCTCCACCTCCCCCCCCCCCCCCCCAAACACCCCACACACACCACCTTTTGCTTGCATGCATTGCTAGCAGCATTGCGGCCACGCCAGCGGGTTTCTGAGGATGCACCCCCCTACAATGTTTGTGTCATAGGGGCCATGGAGTAGGGTTGTGGGGTTTTCAGAGCCCTCAGGGTTGGTGCTGGCTGTTTGTGGCGGTTGCAGGCCGCAGCTTGCAATGCTTCAGATACGCCTCAAGTCACACCACTTGGCGACAAGCGACAGGCAGCGCTGCCTGTACAGGGGACCAAACATGCCTTAAGCAATGGATTTGGTACCATAGGAGGCTCTGGCAGTGATTCCCACAGCATAAGCAGCCTGTTTTCAACATAACTCACATCGCCCCAAAAACTCAAAATCCCTTGTTTCGGGGCATCAAAACCCCCCTTGCGAGGCCATGACGCAATGCTCAGCACAGCGCGCCACTGCCAACAAGTACCTACAGGCTCAAACTGAAGGCCACATGTCACATTTGAGGAGCCAGACATCAAGGGACAGGCCATTTACCCCCCCCCCCTCCACCCCCCCCCCCCCCCCCCAACACCCCACACACACCACCCTTTGCTTGCAAGCATTGCTAGCAGCATTGCGGCCACGCCAGCGGGTTTCTGAGGATGCACCCCCCTACAATGTTGTGTCATAGGGGCCATGGAGTAGGGTTGTGGGTTTTTCAGAGCCCTCAGGGTTGGTGCTGCTGTTTGTGGCGGTTGCAGGCCGCAGCTTGCAATGCTTCAGATACGCCTCGCCGCGGAGTGCAAGCTGTTCTACTGCTGGCCGCCTCCTTGCAAACACACAGCTTTGTGTGTGATGCTGTATCTATGGATGTTCAGTGTCTTGCATTGACACCATGACAGAAAGGTGCTGATTGTACGTCACAGACAGTATGGTTGCAAGCTGCTGTGCATGCAATCTGCCGTCAGTGCTGCATGTGAAGCCGCTGCTGCTGATGCTGGATACCTGCGTGAACACTCATCGCATGGGGCCGTGAGCTGCTGATGTCTGCTCCTGCTATGGATATAACTGCTTCTCTTGTACTAGGTTCTCAAAGGTTTACACTCTATGATTTCTGCCCCCAAGGGATTTCTGCCCCCTCCTGAGCTGCTTGACTCCAACAGCATACACTCTCCCTACAAGAAGGGAATTTAGGCATGCCCTACCAGGCACGCACCCCCCGGCGCATGACCCTCGCACGGTCAGAGACTCAACAGGCACATGACACAACTGTCATGCCCTTTTGACCACTGGACAAGTGGCCATTCTCATGTGGCACACTCACCCACTGCTGCTCAAGCTACTCTCAGCACTAACAACAACTCCAACAGTCCATCCATTGGGCAGCTGCCGGAATCAGTCCTGACACTGCCAAGCAGTGGATCAACCAACACTTGAGATCGAGGCATCCCTGCACTTGGTGTCGTCAGCCCTCAACGTGAGGCCCCCTCACCAACTACAGCAAAGACCCTGCCACGCCACTCAACCGGCTTTTCTGCGCCTGCTGCTGTTTCTGTCTCTGTCTCTGCGGCTGCGGCTGCTGCTGCTAGTGCTGCTGCTGCCTCGCTTATGCGCAGCAAGATACCACTTGGGATCTTGGTGTCGTTTGCACCAACATCAGCTGCGCAGGTGGCATGCTGCCCAGCTGCTCTACAGTGACACGCGCTGCTGCCAAGCTCTGCTGGTACCTGGCACGGTCTGACTCCTCAAGGCCTTCCACACTCAGCAGCAGCTCCTTTAGCGCATCCCCGCTGCCTGCTGCCCCCTGCTGCGCTGCCTTGGCGTCACGTTCCATTGCAACCATGAACTGCTTGACAAGCCCATTGATCAGCTTGTGATCCCTGATCCTGTCGCCCAGCTGTGCCATAGCCTGCAGTTTTGAACCAACACACACACACACA
>VIIQ02000599.1:0-26672 GCA_007449985.2 Desmodesmus armatus
TAGCATCCATAGCTTAGCTGTTGTGAGGAGAAAGGAGAGGAGGGAGTGTTTGTGAGAGGGTAAGGCTTGCTGCTGCTGTTGTGCTGGAGTGGTGGCTTGAAATGCAGGCAGCACGAAAGCCAGAAAAGCAAAACATCTGCGGCGAATGTCACTCCTCATGGTGCTGTCCACTTTTGAGCTGTCCACTTTTGCAAACTGAAACTTGATACAGTACCCCACATGGTAGGGTTGCAGGCTCCAGGTGAGCCAGCGACATGACATCCATCCAAGCTGCCCATGCTCAACACTGCTCAAACATGACCCGTCTGGTGCATTCGTCCATCTCCAGAGCTGGAGCTCTTTATTTGCATCTCCACAGCCAGGCTGTACATCTGGATAGGTCAAGCAGTCTTTACTGTTTCACTGGTTATGTTTATGAGTTTCAAGATCAAGAGCTGGTGGCGCATCCAGCAGAGCCAGCAGGCTAGCAAGCGGCAGTTACCATGCTGGACTTGGGCAATTGCTACGGCGCGGGGGTCCTTGTTGCACATATGCGTGCAAACCCGTCCCAGGTCCAGGTTGCACGTCAGCGTTCAACGTAGTTGTTACATCCCTTGTTGCACACACGCAACCAACATACCTCCTTTAGGGATTTTATCGTCCAGAAAGCCCCAGACTGCCGCAGGCATCATCATTTATCGCTCAGAAACGATTTCAAGTATCTTGGTATCTCTCAACGCTGAACGTCCCCACTCCACAGCAAGCAAGCCTTGTTGAGATCAACGACTAGTCCAGATCAGGCCAATGCCAAAGCGTGACTCCACAACAGAGGAGCTAGAAACTTTGCTAGCTGATGAGATAGCGCAGAGTGCAGCAGCTAATGGAGACAAACCCAAGCGGGTCAGAAAGAAGCGGACAGCAGCAGAGGCAGAAGCAACAGCAGAGGCCAATGCCCAGCACCTCGAGTCAGAGCTGCGGCAGGAGCTGGCCAGCAACAAGGCTCGACTCAGAGAACAGAAGTTGCAGCAGCAGGAACGGCAGCACCAGGAGCACAGGGGTCCGACACTCCCACAGCAGGCAGCTGGGCAAAGGCCCGGGCCATCGCAGCAACAGCAGCAGCAGCAGCACGGTGCACACCCTGACAGCACCTTTGAGCAAAACCTGCACCAGCTGTCTGCAGATGAGGTTGGCATGGTGGCAGAGCTTGACAGCGGGTACAGAGGTAGGTGTTGTGGTCAATGCTGCCGCATCACCTGAGCAGTGCTGGCTTCGCTCTCAGCACTCAACACCAAGGCGATCACTAAGTGCTTCGTTGCCATTGCTTCATCTTTACTGCCTGCAGAGGAGCGCCTTCGTGAGCAGGACCCAGAGGGCCTCAAGCAGGCACAAGTGGCTGAGTTGCTGGAAGGCTTGGTGAAAGCACAGTCAGTGCCAGCAGGTCTGCAGTGCCAGCATACAGGCTGTTCAGCAGTGGCAACAGTCAGGTGCTGCAGCTGCCAGCAGGGTGGGCTGCTGCTGTGTGAAGCACACGACCAGCAGCAGCACAGCTGGGCGCACACCCATGAACGCGAGGGCCTGCTGAATGGGTTCAGGCAGCCGCTGAGGCCCACTCAGCTGCAGTATGACCCACAGCAGGAGGACTGGGTGGACCTCCCGAGGTGCTATAACACGCCACCAGGTCCATGCAGTTGTGGCAGCGGGGGCTGGACGTTGGCTCCCGCTACATATGACAAGGACAAGCAGAAGAAGCTTATCGTCATCACAGGCTATGGTGCGTATGGAAGACAGGCTTTGGGCTGGTGAAAGAGAACCGTATGGCAGCCGGTGCCAATGGATGCAGGATTTGTAGCAATCCTTGGCAGCTGAGCTGCAGGTAACCTCACCATCCCACCCCTGTGGCTGCGCGTGTGCACAGCCAGCTGCCTTGCGTTTGACTGTGTTCCATGATGTTGCTGCCCTCCTTTGCTGCATGCATGTGCTGCAGGCCGCCTTGATTTTGTCAAGGCCCTCTACATATGCAGCGGCTGTGGGAAGGAGAAGTGGCAGTCATGGGCGGACTTGCTGCAGTTGAGGCTGTACCCTCACAGCCTGCACTCCAACAACCAGACGTTCTTGGAGCTGCGCGAGCTCACCCGCATTCGGCAGGAGCTGCTGCTTCAGCGCCCGACAGGGTGGGAGAGTCGTGCCAAGGCTCTGGATGCAGTTGGTGCCCGTGTTTACAACCAGGTGGGCTGCCAGAACATCCCATGTCTGTTGACCAACTGCATGGCTGAATTGAGCTTTGCATTGTCGCCCGCCCTGCCCTTCACCACCTTTCTTGAACCTTCAATGGCTTGATGCTGTCGGCAAACGCGCGCACAAGTGTCCAACACAGGTCAGCGTTTTATAACAGCTTTGTTGTCGGTTGACGCACCTGAGACTACCACAGATATCTCACAGGCGCACTCGCTGCACCCCCCCCCCTTGCCATACAGGTGCGGAGCATTGACCATGAGGCTTTGAGCAGTGGCTACACAGTGTTCCGGGAGCTGCAGCATCACCTGGAGCGGTGCCGTGGTGTCAAGCAGGAGGAGTGCCCTGTGTGCTGTGGGGGCACACACCTGCACTGCGCCCATGCCGATGGCAACCTCAAACTGGACGTGTTGGACCTGCAGCAGAACAACTACAGGAGCAGATATGAGGGCGTTCCAGGCAGCCTGGCGGTGCCTGACAGGTGGGATGCGCCGTCTCTAGGCCTAGGGTGCCCAAGACCGCCCATGTGGGGCACTGCTGTGCAGCCAGCAGTGCATTATTGTTGAGATGGTTGCCGCATCATACCGCAATGTGCGAGAGTGTTGACACGTGCGTCTTTGTGCTGTCAGATCCGGCAATGGCTGCAGTACTGCTTCTTGCATAGCTGCATGCGACGGAAGGCCACTTGGTCCGCACAAGCCTGTGTGGCCCTGAGCCTGTGTGCTGACCTGTACTTGCATCAGGCACGTCCGAGGTGTGATGGACCTTGTGGACGCCTGCAGCGACCGCGTCAAGCAAGACAAGCTGTGTGGCAACAGCAGCTACCATGCAGCCGGTGACCGCAAGGGGCGCGCCGACAATAAGCGGGTCACAGGGCGGTTCCTGCTGGGGTGCCCGCACCTGGTCCTGCTCAGCATGGCCACAATGCCCGCTGCCTACGGCCACGAGCGGTATGGCTATGCCTACCTGATGCTGGCTGGTGAGCACAGTTGCGCGTCGTGTTGTTTTTGCTAGGCTCATTCTGTTGTCTGGGTTTTATTTGTGCATCCCATGCAGCATTACCGATTTTTTCCCCATCACTTGAAATCACTAGGCTATCGCGCAGATAGCAGCAGTAGAACAAACTCTCTTTGGGTGTACAGTCACGACATGGCCCTTGGGTGTGTTGGGCTCACATCGCGTTGTGGTATGCACAGCGTTTGTCTGCATGCACTGTTGTCATGCGCTGCACGCAGTGCTGTCCCAGCTCAGAGGGCGCTTCTTCTTTGGAGACCTGGTGTGCAAGTGGTATGCCTGGATTGCCAAGGTGGTGGAGAACATCGGCCTCAAGCGCGCTGCTGGTGATGTAAAAGTGGCCCGCCTGGTTGCGGAGCTGCCCACCCAGTTGGTGGTGACACAGCAGCAGGTCCAGGACATCACGCCTGCCACGTCAGCCATGCACTCCAGTACCCATGTCTGGTGGTGCCAGGTGAGGTGTGCTTGGGTGTGTGTGTGTGGGGGGGGGGGGAGGCATGAGTGACAGAGTGGGCCACTTGCAGCTTGGGTGTGTGTGGTGGGGGGGGGAGGGGGAGGCATGAGTGCGCAAAACAAAGGGGCAAGCAGGCTGCAGGCAGCTGGTCAGCAGTGCGCGCAAGTAGGTGATCAGCAAGTAAGGTGATCAGCAGGGCGAGCAATGGATTGGGTGTGCGATCAGGTGCACCACACGCAAGGCCGCTGACTAGGGAGCTTGCTAGCACATCTGGGTTGCGGCAGCTGGAATGTGTGCAGGAGCATGCACGTGTGTAAGGGCACAAGCACGCAATGTTTTTCGTCTAGGGTTATGTTGGGAGATGCATGCATGCCTTCTTGCATGTAGGTTCATGTGTGTGCGCGCCACGTGTGGGCATGGTTGCGGGTGGGTGCACGCGCAGGTTTGGGGGGGGGGGGGGGGGGGTGCGCGCGTGCGCTGGCATTTAGTGACACATGGCTTTCAGGTTTGCGTATGTGTTCAGGATAGTGTTGTGGCTTTCAACCCGTTGCGCCTGTTTGTGCCGTGCAGTGTGCATGGGGGGCGCCATGCACACGCTGCACGGTTACTTCTAGTCCGTGTTGTGACTATGTACGTTACCTGACTGGCAGCCTGTTTTGACTCAACACACAGTTTGCAGCCTGCTCATGTGGACACCTGCCTGATATGTTTGTGCTCAAACCAGGTCCTCTTTGGCCCCTTGTACCGCACCGGGCTAGGTCTTGAAGATGGAGAGTTCACTGAGCGGATTAACGCCTTTGTCAGCCCCTGGGGGTTCATTGTCAGGCGGATGTCTCCAGGCGGTAAGTGGCAAGTTTTGGTGGCCAGCGGAGCTAGCTCGTTTGCTTGCAAGCAGGCAGCAGCTGCCTTCTTCTGGGCCAGCTTTGTGGTCTCATGTCTCAGGTCAACATGCTGCATGCCAAGATCTGCCACACAACAGCTAGTACTAAGCAATTCCTGGGTTGCCAGTCAAACATTGTTTGTGCCGTACCTTGCACACAGGCAGCACCGATCACCTGACTGAAGTGCTTTGGGACTGGAACCTGGACAAACAACGCAACCTGTGCGGCACACTGCACAAACGGTAAGCCTAAGCCATCACTGTCATAAGCCATACTGTGCGCATAATTGAGATTCCAGAGCAAGTTGCGTGTCACCTGATGGCACGCTGCAGGTGGTACGGTGTGAGATGACAGACCTCCAGGAGCCAGCTGAGTGGTCACCAGGGGTTCGTGTCATGAACATTCCAGCAGCTGCTGATGATGCATGCTGCCCACCTCCCTGCATTGCCAAGGTAGCTGCACACAAAGGTTGTTATGTGTTGCGCAGGTTCTTTGATGGCACTACTGGAGCACTGGCCAAGCTGCAAGCTGCAGGCAAGGCTTGGCAAAGCGCATACGAGGAAGCGGCCAGCGTCTACGGCGTGGATATCCAGCAGAGAGAAGTCATTGAGGCCATCGGTGCAGCCGTTGTGGCAGCAGCTCAAGGTGTGCATGGTCTTACAAATGCCAAATACATCCACCGTGCTGCGCTGCAAGTTTGAATAATAGCCACCTGCATGACACGCCGGGCTGCCATGCGTGCGCTTGGTGATCATCAACACTGCACCAGCAAGCCAAAGGTCACCGGTGCCCTATCCACTTGTTTTTGTTGACAGACACGGCAGCTTCAGCCGCTGTAATCTTACTACAACAGCAAGCCAAAGGTCACCGGTGCCGCCGCAGCGACACTCATGTCTGGTGTGTTGGTGAGTGCAAACGGTGGCACTAAGCGGTTGTGTATTGATGTCATGTGCTTTGCCCTGCCTGCAGAGCATTCACGGCGTGCCAACCAGAAGTTGTCTCCTGCGGCGCAGTATGTCCAGCTGATCAAGGCTGTGCAGGAAACCAGGACTCTGGCTGATGTGCTGGCGTGCTTCAACGGCGCTGACCTGGTGTTGTCCGATGATGACATGATGTTTCAGGTGCAGCAGCTGGTCAGCAAGCTGAAGCAAAAGCTGCCAAAGCTCGAACGCAGGTGGGTCAACCTGGATGCACCGGACATGTGCATGTTGGTTACAACCGCCAGCCTCAGCCTGACAGTCTTTGCTGGGTGTATGACATGGGAGTGTTGCTATGACAATCAGCAGGTCATCAAGATGCAATCACTCGTAGACGACACTGCAAAGCCCAAGCTGTGCCGCAGTAGTGTCCTGGATTGCTGGGTCAACTGTGACAGTATGTATCAGGGCGGGTCTGTTCGGCCAGGCATGCTGTGCCTGAGGTTGAGGACTGCCTGGTGAGTGATTTGCTTGCCCATGAACAGAGTCGACCATATCGCTGTCATTTGTTGTGCGTGCTTGCGCCGCGCGCGTGTGCTGTTTGCAGTCTGCAGAATCTCAGGCAGCGCTTGGAGCCCTGCGCCAGCTGGGGTGCAGTGCATGGCAGCAGCGCACAACCAGGCCCCTCCACACAGCCAGCTGGGCAGGGGCAACAAGGTCAGCAGCAGCAGCAGCAGCAGCAGCAGCCCTTGCCTTCCATGGCTCAACTGGCAGCTGATCTTTTGCTGGACATCCAGTCACTGCAGCGGCAGGTGGGCGGTTTGCAGCGGGTTGGCTCAGCAGGTGAAACAGCATCCAGGGTGTTGACATTTGCGCAGCAGGTTGCTGCAATGCACAACAAGCTACACCTCTGGGCGGCCACAGGCAGCGGTGGTGTGGGGGTGCAGCAGTGGTTGCAGGAGCTGGCAGAGTACCAGTGCTGTGACTACGAGGATGCTATGGAGGCTACGTACCTGATGGTGGAGAAGCAGAGGTACAAGCTCAAAGGTGAGACTATGCGACTGGGGGGCAGGGGGGGGGGACAACATCATGTAACCCGTGCCAACATATGTCAGTTTTGCATGCTAGCTATATTAACATGACAGAGCAGAACTGAACTAGTCAGTTCCTTTCCTCTGTGCAGTCTCTGGGTTGTTGCAGCTCTGCTCTGTAAGCCGGCATCACTCGGTAGCCATTGTTGTGCTGCAGGTCAACCTGACAAGGGGTCAGCACTGCTGACCCCCAAAGAGCGCAAGGCGGTGCAGGACCGTATGGGCGACCACAAAGCGCGCATCAAGCAGCTGGTTGACAAGTACAACTGCATCAGGGCACAGGGCAGCAACAACAGGCCAGATGACATCACGGCCGAGCAAGTGGTGGCTGGAGATTTCCCTTGGGCCTTCAGGGGCATTCCTGAGGATGCAACAGGTGAGCAGGTTGTGACACAACATGATGCTTGAGGGGCTGTGTCAACGGTTGGTGAGATCTCAAGGCTAGTGTGGTGGTGAAAGCGCTCAGGCACAGGCATAGAGCTATGCTGAAATCTATATACCTCACTGAAAATAAGCCACTAAACCAAGACCTAACTAACTACCGTTATCAGTCAGAACCCCTTGGCTAAGGTACGCATGCTGGGATGATGCAGGTTTCAATGAAGCTGAGTGCAGGCCTTGGCCATGCGCCCGTCAACCGTTGAGTAGTACTTTGGTGCTGTACTGTTGCAGGTGTGCGGCTGTTCAAGGACAAGCTGAAGTACTGGGCGGCATACAATAGCCTGCTGCGAGCACAAGAGCACAAGATCAAGATCAAGGGTGATGCAGACAGCCTGGTGATGTATTATGAGCAGCAAGAAGCGCAGCTTAGGGACAGTGGCAGCGGTGTGTATACAAGCTGGGTGCAGCCTGCACAGGCTGGGGACCAGGCTCTACATGAGGGATTGTTGGCGTTGACTCGGTCTGGCCTGCATGCAGTGCGTCGGCAGCTGACGGCAGCACGGGCAACACAGCAGGCCATCAGGGATGAGCGCCGGCAGGGTTGAGCGCAGCTTGCTGCTGCATCGTCTGCTGTACTGTTGGGTGTGCAGTGCTGCCGCAAGGCAGCATGCATCCCGCGCTGTCTATGCCGCGCACTTTGTGGTAGGCAGCAGGTGTGGTGCTGCCTGCACCCCAGTCAGCAAGCTTGTTGGGCCGCATGCGCGGCAGAAGATTTGGTTGTTTGACCTGTGCAGGGAGGTGATTACGGGGTTGTCATTGAGCAGTGCAGCTTGGTGCTGCTGCTGCTGCATTTTAGCAGAGTATCATCATTGTAGTGCTGCACTATGGTAGCACACTGATTCAATTCAAGTTGTGTAGCGCGGGGGGTGCCACCGTGTACCACCCTGGTGCATGGGCAAGGGTGGCAGCAACGTTGTTGGAGTCTCAGCATGTGCAAGGAGGGGCTCATGAGTCTTGTGGCACACTCAGTGAAGAGGGCAAGTCAGTTGAGTCAATCGCCGGGGTTGCGGGTGACTTGCACATGCCAAGGGCAAGTCACGCTGACTGGGCAACTTGTTCAAAGCAAGCACAGGAAACCCAGCTTTCTACAGCCTCCTACAGTCCAACAGGTAGATGTTCAGCACACAACAGCTTTTGACCAAATCCAGCATTGTTTATCTGTCTCAGCGCCTAGTCATTGTTTGCAGCTGCCAAGCAGGTCTCTGTCAAGTAAGCCCCTCTGGTGCTGATGAGTTTCATACGATTGGTTGGTAGCAGTGGCATGTTGACTGTTTGAAAGTGTTCAGCACAGCGCGCCACTGCCAACAAGTACCTACAGGCTCAGACTGAAGGCCACATGTCACATTTGAGGAGCCAGACATCAAGGGACAGGCCATTTACCCCCCCCCCCTCCACCCCCCCCCCCCCCACACCCCCCACACACACACCACCCTTTGCTTGCAAGCATTGCTAGCAGCATTGCGGCCACGCCAGCGGGTTTCTGAGGATGCACCCCCCTACAATGTTTGTGTCATAGGGGCCATGGAGTAGGGTTGTGGGGTTTTCAGAGCCCTCAGGGTTGGTGCTGGCTGTTTGTGGCGGTTGCAGGCCGCAGCTTGCAATGCTTCAGATACGCCTCAAGTCACACCACTTGGCGACAAGCGACAGGCAGCGCTGCCTGTACAGGGGACCAAACATGCCTTAAGCAATGGATTTGGTACCATAGGAGGCTCTGGCAGTGATTCCCACAGCATAAGCAGCCTGTTTTCAACCATAACTCACATCGCCCCAAAAACTCAAAATCCCTTGTTTCGGGGCATCAAAACCCCCCTTGCGAGGCCATGACGCAATGCTCAGCACAGCGCGCCACTGCCAACAAGTACCTACAGGCTCAAACTGAAGGCCACATGTCACATTTGAGGAGCCAGACATCAAGGGACAGGCCATTTACCCCCCCCCCCCCTCCACCTCCCCCCCCCCCCCCCAAACACCCCACACACACCACCCTTTGCTTGCATGCATTGCTAGCAGCATTGCGGCCACGCCAGCGGGTTTCTGAGGATGCACCCCCCTACAATGTTTGTGTCATAGGGGCCATGGAGTAGGGTTGTGGGGTTTTCAGAGCCCTCAGGGTTGGTGCTGGCTGTTTGTGGCGGTTGCAGGCCGCAGCTTGCAATGCTTCAGATACGCCTCAAGTCACACCACTTGGCGACAAGCGACAGGCAGCGCTGCCTGTACAGGGGACCAAACATGCCTTAAGCAATGGATTTGGTACCATAGGAGGCTCTGGCAGTGATTCCCACAGCATAAGCAGCCTGTTTTCAACCATAACTCACATCGCCCCAAAAACTCAAAATCCCTTGTTTCGGGGCATCAAAACCCCCCTTGCGAGGCCATGACGCAATGCTCAGCACAGCGCGCCACTGCCAACAAGTACCTACAGGCTCAAACTGAAGGCCACATGTCACATTTGAGGAGCCAGACATCAAGGGACAGGCCATTTACCCCCCCCCCCCTCCACCTCCCCCCCCCCCCCCCCAAACACCCCACACACACCACCCTTTGCTTGCATGCATTGCTTGCAGCATTGCGGCCACGCCAGCGGGTTTCTGAGGATGCACCCCCCTACAATGTTTGTGTCATAGGGGCCATGGAGTAGGGTTGTGGGGTTTTCAGAGCCCTCAGGGTTGGTGCTGGCTGTTTGTGGCGGTTGCAGGCCGCAGCTTGCAATGCTTCAGATACGCCTCAAGTCACACCACTTGGCGCAAGCGACAGGCAGCGCTGCCTGTACAGGGGACCAAACATGCCTTAAGCAATGGATTTGGTACCATAGGAGGCTCTGGCAGTGATTCCCACAGCATAAGCAGCCTGTTTTCAACCATAACTCACATCGCCCCAAAAACTCAAAATCCCTTGTTTCGGGGCATCAAAACCCCCCTTGCGAGGCCATGACGCAATGCTCAGCACAGCGCGCCACTGCCAACAAGTACCTACAGGCTCAAACTGAAGGCCACATGTCACATTTGAGGAGCCAGACATCAAGGGACAGGCCATTTACCCCCCCCCCCCCCCACCCCCCCCCCCCCCCCAACACCCCACACACCACCCTTTGCTTGCAAGCATTGCTAGCAGCATTGCGGCCACGCCAGCGGGTTTCTGAGGATGCACCCCCCTACAATGCTTGTGTCATAGGGGCCATGGAGTAGGGTTGTGGGGTTTTCAGAGCCCTCAGGGGCGGTGCTGGCTGTTTGTGGCGGTTGCAGGCCGCAGCTTGCAATGCTTCAGATACGCCTCGCCGCGGAGTGCAAGCTGTTCTACTGCTGGCCGCCTCCTTGCAAACACACAGCTTTTGTGTGTGATGCTGTAATCTATGGTATGTTCAGTGTCTTGCATTGACACCATGACAGAAAGGTGCTGATTGTACGTCACAGACAGTATGGTTGCAAGCTGCTGTGCATGCAATCTGCCGTCAGTGCTGCATGTGAAGCCGGCTGCTGCTGATGCTGGATACCTGCGTGAACACCTCATCGCATGGGGCCGTGAGCTGCTGATGTCTGCTCCTGCTATGGATATAACTGCTTCTCTTGTACTAGGTTCTCAAAGGTTTACACTCTATGATTTCTGCCCCCAAGGGATTTCTGCCCCCTCCTGAGCTGCTTGACTCCAACAGCATACACTCTCCCTACAAGAAGGGAATTTAGGCATGCCCTACCAGGCACGCACCCCGGCGCATGACCCTCGCACGGTCAGAGACTCAACAGGCACATGACACAACTGTCATGCCCTTTTGACCACTGGACAAGTGGCCATTCTCATGTGGCACACTCACCCACTGCTGCTCAAGCTACTCTCAGCACTAACAACAACTCCAACAGTCCATCCATTGGGCAGCTGCCGGAATCAGTCCTGACACTGCCAAGCAGTGGATCAACCAACACTTGAGATCGAGGCATCCCTGCACTTGGTGTCGTCAGCCCTCAACGTGAGGCCCCCTCACCAACTACAGCAAAGACCCTGCCACGCCACTCAACCGGCTGTTTCTGCGCCTGCTGCTGTTTCTGTCTCTGTCTCTGCGGCTGCGGCTGCTGCTGCTAGTGCTGCTGCTGCCTCGCTTATGCGCAGCAAGATACCACTTGGGATCTTGGTGTCGTTCTGCACCAACATCAGCTGCGCAGGTGGCATGCTGCCCAGCTGCTCTACAGTGACACGCGCTGCTGCCAAGCTCTGCTGGTACCTGGCACGGTCTGACTCCTCAAGGCCTTCCACACTCAGCAGCAGCTCCTTTAGCGCATCCCCGCTGCCTGCTGCCCCCTGCTGCGCTGCCTTGGCGTCACGTTCCATTGCAACCATGAACTGCTTGACAAGCCCATTGATCAGCTTGTGATCCCTGATCCTGTCGCCCAGCTTGCCATAGCCTGCAAGTTTGAACCAACACACACACACACATCAGTTGGTTGATTGAATACCTAGTGTTCAGGCCCGCCCAGAACCGTGTGATAGCAGCAGTGTCAGCAGTAACCGACTGCGGGAGACTTTGCAGGGGCTCCAAGACTTGGTGTTGTAGGCGGTGCAGCACAACACAACCGAGCGCTGGTGATAGGGTCTCGCCTGTGTTTGGCCGCAGTGTGACAGCTGCCTGGTACTTTGATGCATACCGCCGTAACTAGCACTACATATCTCCCAGAGCTTGGAGCTATTGCAGCAGAGACTGCACACAAACAGAGGTGGTTGCCTGCATGCCTCACCCAGGACGACCAGCTTGTTCTTGGAGAGGCCCTGCCTGTACACCACGAGGCCGATGTGGGTTTGGCCGTTTGTGGCGTTGTACACCTGTTGTGCCTTCTCCCTCAGCACACCCAAGGACCTGTTGGGCTGCTTCCAGACGCCCCTGTCATTGGAAGCCGCCAGCATCGCCCGGAACTTCTTCACATCAACGTCACACCCGTCGCACCTCCCCTGCACAAGCAAGCAGCAGCATGACCAGCATTTCAATGACTCTTCCTCAACCACTGTGCTGCAGCTGGTCATATGCGAGCATGCAGCAGCTGGGTGATGCACCAGCAGCACCCACAGGTGCACCAACAGCGCGACATGCAGCCTTCCTGCCCCCTGCTCCCCTGCCCCCACGCACATGCACGCACCCACCCACATGCGCGCGCGCTGCCAGACATGTACAGTACAAGTAAACACACAAAAGCCGGTGTGCAGGCCAGAGATGCATCGGGCTTGGAACGCTGGCCCTAAAGGCCAGGGTGACATTCCACCCACCTGGTTGGGAGCCAGCTCTTTGCCGCAGCCTGCGGGGCATGGCGTCTTGTTCTGGCCAGCGCCCGTGCGACCTGGCGGTGCCTTGCAGAAGGGGCGCGCGCCGTTCTGCTGTAGAGGTTTCAGCGCGCGCTCTGCCTCCCCCTCCTGCACTTCCCCCGCTGCTACTGCTGCTGCTGCTGCTGCCGCCACTGTTGCGGCATTCTTTGCCTTCTTGGTCACCCTTGGTGGGAGTACATCCACTGACCGTACTGGCTCCTCCTCAGGCACATCATCATCTGCTGCTGCTGCTGCTGCTGCTGCTTCTCATCACCTGCTGGGCCCCTACCACCCCACGCTGCTCTGCCCCTGCCGCCGCCCCTGCCGCCGCCCCTGCCTCCGCCCCTGCTGCTGCCTGCACGTCCTCCCCGACCCCTGCCCCCAGCAGGGACTTCAGCAGAGCCTCCACCGTAGGCCATGCCAGCATTGCTACCTGCTGCTTCCCACATGGCGGAATACATGCCGGCTGAGGGGCCCATTGCTGCGTAGCCTGTCCCAGCAGGGGCCGCTGCTGCAGCACCTGGCACCCCACCTGCAGCTGCTGCTGCAGCACCTGGCACCCCACCTGCAGCTGCTGCTGCTGCTGCTGCTGCGCCAGGCACCCCACCTGCAGCTGCTGCGGCACCCTCCACGCCACCTGCTGCCCCTGCTGCCCCTGCTGCACCAGCAGCTGCTGCCCCCTGCTGCTGCTGCTGCTGCTGCTGCTGCTGCTGCTTCAGGGTATTTAAGAGGCGAATCAGCGCTTTCTGTCTATCCCATAGTAACTGCTGCACATGAGGGTGGAGTTTGTCGCTGGACGCCGCAACCAGCAGTTGCCCGATCTGGGTCGGAGTTGCCCACCAGCTGACAAACAGTAGAGCCTCCTCAGCTTGCTGGGTGGTTAAACCCCATTTGGACTGCAGCTCCAGCACGACCTCATCCCCTCGCATGAAGCGCAGGTTCTTTGGGGTGCTGGGATCGTATCCAACCGCCCAGTGCAAATGGTCATCTGCATGGGAGCCAGGGCACTTGTGTCAGCGAAGGCAGAAGGCTTAAGTGAGTGAAGGAAAGTATATGTGACATTTGTACCTGATCCAGCATCAGGTGGCGGTGCAGCCATTGCTGTACTGATCTGGGGGCTGTACTGGGGGCTGTACTGATCTGATCTGAAGAACACTGTCGATACAACGGGCGGAAGCAACGAAGAGACCGGCCTGAAACTCAATCAAAGCCGATGCAAGCTTGAACAGACCCGTTCGGCTGTTTACGTGCAGATTTGAGGGTGCTGAGGTTTCAACTGACGTTTCAAACAAGCGAAGTCAAGGCTCGGTTGTTGAACGCCATCGTCCATCTTGGGGGGGGCCAGCTTGAACGTACTCATGCAACTTGGTGGCACATACTCATTGCATACATACATGCAACCTCCTCGTTGCACACATACATACAACATACTACCCCTTGACCCAATGCGTTGAAGCAGACATCACGCCAAGGAGTTGACACGCAGCAGCAGTAGTCGCAAAAGTCTCAACCTATATCAGGTATGTGGTGAGCTTAACCTCAGGTCAGGAGCTGCTACCGCCAGCATGCACCTATGGTGTACCTGGGTCAACCCTGGCATGTATGTATTATAGGGAAAAGGTCGAGGATACAGATGAGTGCATATACGGTGTATGTCCGAAGATTCACGTAGTGATATAGGGGACTTTGCCGATAATTCAGGCACCCAGCAAAGTCAACAAACGGCAGCTTTTCAAAACAAAAGCTCAACAACAGCCGGCCAGATCGCATCAGCCCTTGCACTTTGCTTTATCGTTGATGGGTTCTCCTGGATCGGTCAGCTGTCAGCTCATCTGCTCAGCTCCGCTTTTGAACAAACCAGATCACCACCATCAGGCACTTCTGTCTATGTGACACACAGCAGCAGCTGGAACAAGCAGCTACCTTATTCTGCGATGTCTTCAGTCACAGATCCGTCAGATGCAGCAGTTGACGGCCCCCTGCAACCTTCCAACCAGAACAGCCAGAACCTGACCGTGCCAGAGGAAGATGGGACTGTAACCAACTTCAAGAGCAAGGAGTGTCCATACATAGACCCAGAGACTGGCCAACAATGCAAGCAACCACTCTATGGCAGGTATGCATGATCACTCAGGCCGAACAGGCTGAGTGTGCACAACAAAGACAAGCAGCATCAACCCAACCACCCAAGCACTGACACACCCCCTCCCTCTTGGTGCTCACAGGAGTGTCCAGTGCAGAAAATGCCTGCAAGAAGTTCCTGAGGGCTTGTTCCAGCGGAAGAGGACCAAGAACAAGCAGCAGCAGCAGCAGCAGCAGCAGCCAGCAGAGGAGGCACCAGAAGGGGCAGCGGAAGAGGCAGACCACTTCTACTGTGGTGTTGGCCAGCCCCCCCCAGGTGTCAACAGAAAAGCAGCCTACAACTACAAAAGCCACCTGAACGAGGTCCTCTACAGCAAACAGGTGCGCGCCACAGCAGCAGCACGAACAGTGATGCACAGCTAGTAGGACCTCTGCAAGCTGCTTTGGCACCCAGTGACAGACGCAGTGCATGGGATGCTGCCGGGACGCAGGCGCTGCCACCTGATGCAAGCTTCCCAGCATCAGTCCTGGTAGTCAGCGCCTATTTGAAGGTTGCAAGGACGTTGTTCTACCTCACTTGGACCTCACACCAGCCTTGGGTGCATTGGCCCAGCATCACATTGACGTTGCGCCGCCGCATGCCTTTGCTGATGTCTTGCAGATGAACGACTTGATGAAAGCCATGAAGTGCAGCGTCACCATCCAGCTGTCAGGAGTGATCCCCAGCAAGTTGCTCACCAACGAGGACCAGATCGGCAGCAAGGCCAGCGAAGGCGTATATCTGCCAGTGAAGGTGCAAGATAAGCGCCTGGCCGGCACGCGCATCTTCACTGTGATTGGCGCTCGCGGGCCAGCTGCGGCAGGCCTTGTCCCTGGCAGCAAGAGGAGCTTCATGGAGATGGCAGTACTGGCCGATGGCCAATTTGTGCGGGATGCCATCCGGGTGGGTGGCATGGGCCATGCTGCTCGAACACTAGGCGTGAGATGTTGCAGCATCACTGATTTGCAATGGTGTCACGATGTTGGGGCTAGAATGTGGGAGGGATGGCAGGATCACCGACGAGGCCAAGCAGCACTAATAGGCATGAGTTAACTCAATCAGGCTGTAGGCATGAGCTGTCATTGATATCATTGATGCTGCGGCTGGTTACGCAAATGGTTGCGCAAAGTGTTCTCTGCTTCATGCGATCTCACCTGCAAGACTCTTGGCGGCCCCAATCAGCTGCAATGACACTGAGGGCAGGTGGATTGTTTACTTGCAGGCACAGATTCCACCCCCACCTGCAACAGCGGCAAGCGCATCTGGTGCCGCCCAGCCAGCAGCAGCACCCGGGGACGATGCAGCGGCCGCGGCGGCGGCAGCTGGTTCAGCAATGGGTGGGCAGTCAGCAGCAGCAGAGCCCTCCAGGCCAGTAGCGGCACCCGAGGGCGATGCAGCAGCCGCAGCGGCGGCCGCTGGTTCAGCAGTGGGTGGGCAGTCCGCAGCAGTAGAGCCCTCTAGGCCAGCAGCAGCACCCGGGGGCGATGCAGCGGCCGCAGCGGCGGCTGCTGGTGCAGCAGTGGGTGGGCAGTTTGCAGCAAGTGTGCCCATGCCATCACTTGCTGGCGCAGCAGGAGCAGCAGGGGCATCCATGCCAGCAGCGGCAGCGGCAGCAAACCCGATAGTTGCAGCAGCAGCTGCAGCCGCTGGCTTAGCACCAGGTGGACCCCCAGCAGCAGCAGAGGCGACAATGCCAGCAGCTGCACCCGAGGGCGATGCAGCGCCGGCGGCAGCGGCGGCAGGGGCAGCGGCAGCGGCTGCTGCTGGTTCAGCAATGCCATCACTTACCACCGCAGTAGCAGCAGATGGGCCACCCATGCCAGCAGCAGCACCGCCAGCAGCAGCGGCGGCAGATTATGTGACAGCAACAGCGGCAGCAGCTGCTGACTCAGCAGCAGGTGTTCACCCCGCAGCAGTTGGGGCAGCGGCACACGACAGTGATGCAGCTGTTGGGCCGGCTGCAGCCGCGGCAGCACTTCTGCAGGCAGGCACCACAACAGCAGGTGCCTTCGCGAGCGACCAGACGGGAGGCCGTGGGAGCATCCAGAGGGGCGGTGGTGGCGGAGGTGGTGGAAGGGGCAGCAGGGGTGGTGGAAGGGGCAGCAGGGGTGGTGGCAGAGGTGGCGGCCGGGGCAGCAGGGGCGGGAGGGGCAGCAGGGGTGGCAGGGGCAGCAGGGGCGGCAGGACTGCAATGTCAGCCGCAGTACAGGCCCCTTCCCTGGAGTCTCTGATGGGCCCATTTGCAGCAGCCATGGGAGCCACAGCAGCAGGGCTGGCAGGTGTTGCTGGTGCTGGTAGCATGGCAGTGCCGGCAACAGCAGAGATGCAGGCAGCTGCGACAGCTGGGATGTGGCAGCCTGCAGGCGGGGCTGCTGCAGCAGCTTGGCTGCCTGCGGTGAATGCCCTTATTGCTCATATGGGCGCCAGCGACTTCTTTCCTGTGGGGGGGGATCACTACGCCACACCTCCAGCGCAGCAGGCAATGATCATCGCACGCCGCATGGCTGGTGGTGCAGTAGCAGCTTTCCTGTTTGGGAACAGGGAGGGGTGCATTGTGGCAGCAGCACCCATCTGTGGTGCGGACGGGGCCTTCGCCAGTGCATGGATTGAGGCAGTGGAGTGATCAGCTGACTCTGTTGTCCAACTGCATGCATTTGGTTATGACCTATCACGCATGCAGTTGCGAAGGTGATGTGAGCATGCTTACCATGTCTGATTCCTTGCAACCCTACCCATTGCCCGCGCAGCAGCTCCAAGCCACCCAGTGCGGGTCTGGGTGCGTGTGTGTGTGTGTGTTTGGCCATGGAATGGTGGCACGAGTGCGGCTGGATGAAGGGAATGATTCTGGTTGCTGCCTTGGAGGGTCTGGGAGTTGCGTGTTGATGCTTGAGAGTCGGTTGGTGAGTGCCACATGAAGATGGCCAGTTGCTGATTGGTCAACGGGTGCGGCACTTGTTGTGTCATGTGCAAGTTGTACGTTGCTGACCGTGTGAGGGTGATATGCAGGGCGCGTGCCCACCAAGGCATGACCTGACACTGCTGTATTGTGGAGTGGGTTATCCTGTTGGTGTGGACCAAGCCCAAGGGGCAAGCGCATCCCCTTATCAAGTAACCCAGTAAGATCTTAGACTCCAAGGAGCATCATGAGCAGTACAAGGTACAATAGCAGCAACCCTACAGCAGAGCTTGCGTGATGGAGCTTGCAACAGTCCCAGACTGCCAGCCACAGGGCTGTGCACTGTCAGAACCCCACAACCCCACTCATTGACTCTTCTTACATAAATACTGTACGGGCGGCCATCTTTGAAATCATTTCAAATGATCATCCCACCGCCGAAGCTGCCGAGTTGCTTGCAAGCTGGGGGGTGAAGGGTGTGTGTGGTGTGTGTGTGTGTGGGGGGGGGTGAATGGAGTCACACTGGATGTCTGACCTTGGCTGTGACCAGTAACCTCTAGACCAAGCCTGTAGGCCCCTGTTGGGAGTGTTGCGCTCTGCCAGCATTGCGGCTGTGGCCTCGTGGGGGGGGGGGGCGAGGGCCCAAACCAAGGCAATTTCAGTTTTTGGGCCGATGTGGGGTAAGGGTGAAAATGGGCTGCTCATGTACTTAACATCACTGCAAAATGCATGGCTTGAGACTTGTTTGGGCCCTGCAGCTGTCAGCGCCACGTCCCAATTGTTGCCAACTAGTGTGGCATAGGGAGTATGCCTAGGTTTGCCACATTGGAGCTTGCAACAGTCCCAGACTGCCAGCCACAGGGCTGTGCACTGTCAGAACCCCACAACCCCACTCATTGACTCTTCTTACATGAAATTTGTACCCCAGATACTGTAGGGGGAGGCATCCCTGAAAACCCGCTGGAGTGGCCGCCTTCGTCTCTGCAACATGCGGGAAGGCATGTGTGTGTGTGTGAGAGAGGTGGTTGGGGGGGGGGGGGTCAGTACAGTGCCACTGTGACTCACATGCTGTCTGGCCTTTGCTGTCTGGCCTGCTGCCTCCAGTAACAGCTTGCACATCCCTGCTGACTGTGTCATGCTTCGCGCACTGCGGCTGTGGCCTCGAGGGTGGGCTTTGGGGGGCTCCAACAAGGGAAATTGACTTTTTCACCCGATGTGAGTTGAGTGTGGGAATGGGCAGCTCCAGTGATAGGAATCACTGCCTGGGCATCATATGATGCAGAATGCTTGATATGAGTGTTAGTTTGAGCCTTTGAAGCACCAGGGAGACATGCCGCTTGGCGCAATGTGCTTGAAACTGTGCCGCACCTCAACTACCGCATGTGCGGCTCATGAGAGTCACAGTCAGCCGGTAACATGTCTGTCAAGCCTGCCAACCCCACAGCCCCATTCCTTGAACCATATACCCCAGATACTGTAGGGGGAGGCATCCCTGAAAACCCGCTGGAGTGGCCGCCTTCGTCTCTGCAACATGCGGGAAGGCGTGTGTGTGTGTGAGAGAGGTGGTTGGGGGGGGGGGGGTCAGTACAGTGCCACTGTGACTCACATGCTGTCTGGCCTTTGCTGTCTGGCCTGCTGCCTCCAGTAACAGCTTGCACATCCCTGCTGACTGTGTCATGCTTCGCGCACTGCGGCTGTGGCCTCGAGGGTGGGCTTTGGGGGGCTCCAACAAGGGAAATTGACTTTTTCACCCGATGTGAGTTGAGTGTGGGAATGGGCAGCTCCAGTGATAGGAATCACTGCCTGGGCATCATATGATGCAGAATGCTTGATATGAGTGTTAGTTTGAGCCTTTGAAGCACCAGGGAGACATGCCGCTTGGCGCATTGTGCTTGAAACTGTGCCGCACCTCAACTACTGCATGTGCGGCTCATGAGAGTCACAGTCAGCCGGTAACATGTCTGTCAAGCCTGCCAACCCCACAGCCCCATTCCTTGAACCATATACCCCAGATACTGTAGGGGGAGGCATCCCTGAAAACCCGCTGGAGTGGCCGCCTTCGTCTCTGCAACATGCGGGAAGGCGTGTGTGTGTGTGTGTGTGTGTGTGTGTGTGTGTGTGTGTGTGTGTGTGTGTGTGTGTGTGTGTGTGTGTGTGTGTGTGTGTGAGAGAGGTGGTTGGGGGGGTCAGTGCAGTGCCACTGTGAGTCACATGTTGTCTGGCCTTTGCTGTGACCTGCTGCCTCCAGTAACAGCTTGCACATCCCTGCTGACTGTGTCATGCTTCACGCACTGCGGCTGTGGCCGCGAGGTGGAGTGCTGTGCTGCGCCTGTGTCAGTGGCAGTGTTGAGGCCGGTTTGATGCTTCAATTGACTAATCCAGTACGTTGGCTGTTGTAGGGAACAACTGGCTTTGCATGGCCGTAGTGGTGTGTAGTGTCATCACAGTATCAGACAAGCCCATTGTTGTTTGGTGGTTGTCTGGGCCCTCGTGCAGCACAACAGCAGGAGTGTTTTTCAACGGCAACTGTCGGGGCGGGTTGCTGCTGCTTGTATTGCTTGCATACTTGTGAACATGGTACGCCACTGCCCCTCCTGATCACCCAGCATGCACTGAATCAAGATACCACCTGCACATTGATGCATGCATCATGCTTGCTGCAATTCTTGGTGTGGATGCCTATGGTACTCACAAGGCCCACTATGGGATGCGCAGTCAGCAACATGCCAGTTTGGTGCACTTGATGCTCTTGTAACACCTAGTGTTACACCTTCACACAGCATTGACATACTCATGCGCAGTGAATGCCCTTGCCCTGGAGCATCGCATCACAACAGCAACATGTGGCTTTCGAGCACACGATATGCCAATCGCGCACGCAAGCACGCAACTTTGGCACCCTGCTCGCCGCGCCACCAGCCTAGCTGACCGGTGCAGCTGCTCACTGCAGTGCATCAGCTGCCGCTTTTAGCACGACCCTACTTGCTCCCACGTGCACACTTCTCACAGTCAGCATAAGCCAGTCGCAACTTGTTGCCTGCACAACAACCGCTTCATCTTGAGATGGGGAAAGAAGCAACCCACACACCAAACTGCCCGACCCAAAAACACCACCATGATTCTCAACCATCACCATCATCAGACGCCACAGGTGGTGGCAGGTCACCATCCTCGCTGTCTACATCTGCTGCCTCCCCAGAGCGCCCAAACTCATCACCCAGTTGCTCGACAGCCACACCAACTAACTGCAGCTGCTTGGAAGCATCAGCCAGGCGCTGACGCACCTCGGTCAGTGCCAAACCCACAAACACCATGGCCCCACTGCGCAAGCTACCGCTCAGCTCCACAGCTTGCACACTCGGCTGGTACCTGCCTGAGCCCTGCAACGCTGTGTAGCCTGCTGCCTGCAACTGCTCAGCTGTGTTGTCACCTGCCAGCGCAAGCTGCAGCTGCTGCAGCCGCTGCAGAAGGCCTGTGTGGTAGCTCAAGTACGCCCGCATCTCCTGAGGCAGCAAGGCGAGCTCCTCCTTAATGCGCGCAACCTCGTTGTCAGCCTCACACACCTCCATGGCACGCGCAACGCCGTAGATGCGCAACGCACTGCCTTGTTGCACTGCACAGCGAACAACACAGGTGTTGAATGCGTCAGCATCTTAGCAACCTGACATGAGCAACTATCTGCTAGGCATGCCTGATGACAGTCTATTGCACCAATCATCAGGACGTGGCTGAAGTCCCTCAAAACCTCAGCACGTGCTAGCTGACCCAGCCCCCCCATCCCAAGGAAACAAGCAAAAAGCTTACATGAGTACTCATTGACCCAGCAGAACTGCTGCTTGCGGACATCCTCCACGTTGGTTGTCGAGCGAACACCATTGGCTGGGCCTGCAGGAAGGCCTCTGTTGTACTCCAGCACCAGTGTGTTGTACTGCTCCACCCGCTGCGCAAGAGTGGCTACCAGCTCCTTGCACTTCTTGTTGTGGCGCTGGCGCTCCTTGGGCAGCGCTGCGTGAGGAAGCAAGTGGCGACAACAGCATCATCGTCTTTCTTAGTACACATGTTTCCAGCAGGCTCTTCGTGCACGTAGCAACACGTCTATCCAGGTGCCAGTATGACACACCAGACCAAGTCAGTGCTGCGCAATTGTAGAACACTACAAAGCCTGGGCTGGCGGCCTCCTAAGCCAACAACACATCAGTAGACAACATGGCGTAGCGTTCAACTTCTTCAGGTGACACACCGTGGCCTAGCAGCAAGAACATCATGAAGCGGGTTGTGGCATGGCACCATGATGTTGCATGCCACCACATGAAGACATGCGATGGCTAGGCTGCCTTGACTGATGTTGCATTCCGCACTTGAAGCAACTGGCTGCGTGTTGATGAGGGGCACCCAGAACCCACCTGCAGGGGCCTCCCGCTTGCGTTCCTGCTTCTTCAAGTCATGGCAGAGGCCCTCCATGACATTCTGCAAGCGCACAATGCTGGCATCCAGGGCTGGCGTAAACTGGTCCCTGATGATGTTACCAGCTTCCTCCGCTTCGTCACTGCAAAGTCAACCCGCAGCAAGCGTGTTCGCAAGCAACCCTTGTTGTGTTGCATAAAAGCGCTTCAACGGCCAAGGCGGCTGAGCAGACATGCTCCGCGACAGTGGAAAAAGTCACTGCACTGGCCAACCTTGCAGAACTGCAGACTAGATGCCATGGCAGCAACAGTTGCCCACCTGCTCGCAGCTGCTGACTCAAAGAGCTTGTTGGTGATGTCGTGTAGTGCTGCCACCCTGGCGTCAGTCAACCCAGCCATGATGCGCACAGCTGCAAGGCGCTGCGTCTGCAAGCCCAACGCCGCCATTGAAGAGCTGATAGCTGCCCGCATGTCATGCGCTTCCCTCAAACTCACGGCTGCGCTGTACTTCTCCAGCAGCTTCTTGTTGGGATCACGGGAAGTGCTGACCTCACCTGTGGGCAGCAGGCCAGCAGACAGGACATCACACCTTTCATTGCTGCACTGCCGTGCTGTCTAGTGAAGGGGTGACCGACAACCGCGTTTGAGGCTTGGTGTACTTGCCACGAACAATACGTGCTGCCGCAGGATGTGCATGCTACATCACTACAAACATGTTGTGTGTACCTCCACCCAACTGTAGCACCCACACCAGACTCACTGGTTGCAAGCTCCTGCAAATCCTGCCGCATCCTGCAGACCAAAGCAGGCTTCTCCTCAGCGGGTGTGCTTGTAAGCAGCTGAAGCTGCTTAGCCAGATTGCTCTTTGCTTCTGGCAGCAGCCCCTGGAACTTGATGAGCCGCTTCACGAGCTGCTTTGCTTGGCCGCGCACCTTGTCCCAGCCAAAGTGGACAGCTGCATGCGTGAGCTGGTCCACAGCACCTGCACGGTCATGACAGCAGGGAGGTCAAAGACAACGTACTTAAAAACACCTTGTACTGCACCAGCTGCTGAAGGCACCATGCAGCAACTGACACTCCACGGCTGTGCCCACGCCTGGCTTGTGTTCCCACCTGCAAGGCTCTGGTTGCGAGTAGTGTTCGAGAACTTGGCCCAGTAGGCAAAGAACTGCTCTGCCTCTTCACCCAGGGTTTTTGCGCACTGCTCCGTCCAGCCAGGCTGCCAGAGGATCTGAAAGAGCAGGAAGCAGGTTGTGAGCACCGCGCTGAAGGTGGGACCCCTAGCATGTGCCCTTGCAGTTCAGGCATGATCTGAGAGCTGCAGACATTCAACCATGCAGGTATGTCCGAAACTGTCAAGGGCGCTGGGGGCTGCCGATGGAATGCGGTAAGGCAAAGCCATGAAGAACCCTGCAGTCGCATGACCGACCTGGCAGTTGAGCGCATGCAGATTGCCGTGTGCGTGGGACAACACCGTGCGCAGGGCGTGGAAGTTGCCTGCGTCCGCTGCAAGCTGTTTCAGCTCAGCGATGCGTGCTGCAACCTCTGGGGGTGTATCAATCGGTGGCGCATCAGACAGGCTCTCCACTACCCTGCGCAGCCAAGGGCCCCACTTGCACATGATGTCAATGTGCAGCTGCTTGCAGTCCTTCAAGTAGTAGGCCAGGAGGTGCAGAGCGTAGCCGTACCGCTCGCCGCTGCCAACAAGGCTGACACCCTTCCGAGGCATGCCATGGCGGGCATCCACAGCTGTGGGGGCAAAGCACAGACGTCGGCAGAAAGGCAGATCACAAAACTTAACAGCAGCACATAGCTTACCAGCAATTGCACTGCATCTGCTTGTGCTATTGGGTGTGCTGCAGGCACGTGTGTGTCACTGCTTGAGACATGCTACAAGAACCTGTTAAAGAATGTTGTGCGGCGGTGACGTTACCCACCGACGACACGCCCAGTCACTGCTTGCTTGCTCTGACGCCGCTGCTGCCCATCGCCTGCCGCCGCCCAGACGCCGTTGCAGGTTCTGTCCTCACGCTCTGAAGGGTTTGCAGATCCAGGCCTGCCCTCGCCCTACGGGAATCACGCGGCACACACAGGCAAGTTGGTAGCAGCCACAGCTGGGCGTGGGGAGCTGCCATACTGTATCCAGAACGTCGTACCCAGACAAGCGGCTGCAAGCACGACATGAAACACAGTCCACAGGACATAGCATGCACACCCCCTATGACATCCCACCCATTTGCGGCCTGCTTACTCTGGCCCAATCCACAGCTTGGATTGTCAGCTGCACATCCCCATCGTCAGCAAAGAACAGCTGCGAGTGTGGAGCTCGCCACACCTCCCGTAGCCGCTGCCAGATGAAGAGCTTCATGTTGCCGTCAATGTGGTATGCACAGTTGCCACCACTGCATGCAGGGCATACCAGGTCATCCAGGAGCTGCACGCCCAGCCGCAGGTCCAGCTGACAGTTGCTGAACTCAGAAGCAGCGCGGCTGAAGGCGCTGGTGCTGATGGCGCGCAACGGCTGCAGCATGCAACAAGCACAGCACCCTGGGTTGTCTTGGCGCCAACATCTATTGCAGCCCTAGGTTGGTTGATGGTGTGCACAGCCAAGCAGTGCCGGTGTGCTAGTGAAATGCGGATGGAGCGAAAGCTGATCCCCCCCCCACCCCGCGGGGCCGCACACCCCCTCCCAAAGCCGATCACCGACCTGCTGCAGATTGTTGCGCCATGCCGACTCTGAGATTGCCTTGCAGAAAGCAGCCAAAGACAGTGTAGGGCTGCTGAGCTTCAAGCAGTCGTACAGCTGCAGGACGTCTTGAGCCACGATGGTCCTGCGGCATTACAGTACACCCTTGAGCGAGGTCCAATGCTACGCCGCACCTTGACGGCAAGCACTCCAGGTGCTATGTTAGACGGCGCCTTTACCTGCAGTGGTCGTAATCCAGCGATGCTGGCCAAGCCCCCATGCTGATGAAGTCCTGAGGCCGCTGCCAGACGTGTTTGCCGCAAGTTGGGTTGAGGCACTGGAACGCAGCCCGCTTGGCCTGCACCACTCCATCTGCGGCCAGAACATCCACACATAGTAACCCCATGCAAGAGTTTGGGTGGGCCTGGATGCTACGTCACTAGGCAGCAGGCACAAGCAGTTGCAAAGGATGCATAATGCTGGTTGCGCACCCCTGGTGATGTAGTCCATGGCCTGCGTCTTCACTGCTGCGCTGCCAATGTCGGTGCCGTGGCAGTGTCGGCACTCGCCGGGTATGCACAGGAAGTAACCTGCAGCGCGCACAAGCATTCAGTTACAGGATGTCGCAGCACACCAATGTGTGCTGACCAGCACCAACCACGACCCACCCGCCACAGGGTCAGCCCTTGGCATCTCCTTCCAGCAGCTGTCCTCATACTGCTGCCGTTTGTGCAGGTGCAGGTGCTGATGTGCTGCCTGGTCGCAAGCACTACACAGCAGAGCACACCCTGCAGCTGGTGAGCAAGACCAACACCTGCAGACAACAGACACACAAGAGAATGACTGTAGGGTGCATACTCAGCACATGCCTCATGATGGACTGCGTAGCTGTTGACGCCTGGCTGCTGCTTCCGCATGCAAACATGTAAGCAACTGGTTGGCTCCACACATACCGCACTGTGCACCCTTGCTCTGTGCTGCACACACTGCAGATCTGCTGGGGGTCCGGCGCAGCTGCCGCCTGCAGCACCGCTGCACCCAGGAGTGGTGCTTGCTGACGCCATCCTGCTTCTGCACGCGCACTGCGTTGGCTCCATTCACTGGGCTCTTCTCCCTCTGACACAAAGCCTGGTTCAGTTTCTGCTGCTGCTGCTGCTGCTGCTGCCTCTGCAGCTAGCTGTGCTACAAAGCGCTGTACATCTATCACATCGTCCTCTGCTTCTAGCCCCTGTGGCACTTCAGCAGCATCCATGGCCTCTTCACCAACAGCCCCAAAGCTGTGACTGCCTGCTGCATCTGCAAGGCTGCTTGTGTACCGCCGACGCTGCCTGCGCTGTGACTGAGCTGGTTCACCAGCAGCACGTCGTGGGGCTGCACGCCCCCTGCCTGGGCCTGTTGCTACACTGTGCCTGGCCCTCGACTGGAGCACTTCTTCCTCATGCTGTTGCCTGTCCTCCCTGTGCTGTGCATACAGGTGCCTGTACTCCTGTAGTAGCTCTGGCCTTATGTCAGCTTCATCCTCATCATCCTCTACATCTGCAAAGCAGAGCTGCTCATCATCATCCATGGCTGCTATCTACGTTGATCTCTATTGCGATGGTGCGGAATCACACGTGGGGGCCATATCAGGCACAGGAAACAGCGGCTGTGTGCCTGGCAGACTGTGCTGTTGATCTGGGTTGTTGAGTTTGCTGGTGGCCTGTAAAATCGACTTCAGGTCAAAAGTACAAGAATGTATGATCGACAATATGTCGAAATTGCACTGGTTAACATTATCGGGCTTTACCCTAATTTACCTTCGTGCCACTAGTGACCTGGGTACAACATGTTGCTGCAACCACTTAAGTGGTTGCGGAAAGCTTTCCGCAGCCACAGGGGTGCACCCAGGCTTGCTGCTTTGGAGACGGTTGTGCCATTCACAGGTTCTGACATGCGTTTTGGCCCTCATTTTGCTTGCAGGCGAGGCAAGTCCAGCCCTTACTCCAAAGTGACACCCTCTGCCTGGCGACCCCACATCAGCAGCGCAGGAATGCACAAGTAAGTTACAGTGTCTGGTGTACACCTCAGTTAAGTTGAATACAGCTGACGGTGCAGAACAACAGCAAACAGCAATGCCAGCGTCTGAGCCTCCATGCGTGGTAAAGTTGGCACAGTGCACGTATTGGGTGTCGCCTTGTGCCGGTGGTGTGCGCGTGTGTGTCGTGTGTGAGGGTCGGGGTGACTTGGGACAGGTGCAATGCTGGTGCCCCCCAGGTTGGAATCCGGGGCAAAGA
>VIIQ02000600.1:690000-797750 GCA_007449985.2 Desmodesmus armatus
GCTGCTGCTGCTCCGGCTTCAGCACCCTCGGTGGTGGGGGTGGTGGGGGTGGCCAGTGTTGGTGCTCACCACCTGGTGGCCCCTGCTGCTGCTGCCTGAAGCCCCCCTGGTGGTACCGCTGCCGCTCCTGCTGCTCTGCTGCCTGCTCCTCTGGGGTTATTATGTCATAGGATGACTCACACCCCGGCAGCAGTACAAGGAGGGTGGGGAACTCAATGATGAGCTTGCCTGCCAGCTGGCTCTTCAGGGACTGGGTGGGGTCCAGCTTGTAGTAGCGCACTGCATTGGCCTGTGCAGGCAGACACGCAGGCAGCAGCAGCAGCCACAGCATTTAAGCTCTCAGTGAGCGATGCAACACCGCTCTTCGAGGTGTTCTTTATCTGATGCATCAGCCAGGCTGCATTGCCAAACGTGCAGGAGTGAACACAGCACCAGCACATATGCTAGTTTCAGCAAATGCACACATGCACGCACCATGCCGAGGTCTGCCACACACACCCATGCTTGCCAAACATATGGCTCGCACCTACAACTCAATCTAATGTCACACATCACAGGCTGGTCACTCTTAATTCAAGGGTCCACTGACACAGGTCACTCTCACTCACTGGGCATCGCTCCTTCCTCGTCAACACAGTCAGTGCCTCCAGCCCTGCCTCCCTGTAGGCCCGCAGCTGCAGCGCCTGCGCCCCACACCCCTGACGATACTCCAGGTGCCGCCCCAACACCTTGGACAGCAGCACCTCCTCGTCCACCTTGCCATCATGCACAGCAGCAGCAGCAGCAGCAGCAGCAGCAGCAGCAGTAGAAGCTGGCTGCTGAGTGGGTGCTGTCTGCGGCTGCTGCTGCTGCTGCTCGGTGGCAGGCTGGCCAAGTGAGGAGCTTGCATTGACAGCATCAGGCGCAACAACGGCTGCAACCGCTGCGGCCGCTGCTGCTGCTGCTGCTGTGTCGGTGACAGCGGCGGCTGCTGCAATCGACGCTGCTGGTGCTGGTGCTGCTGCTGCTGGGAAGCGCCACTCCAGTCGCCAGAAGAGCTTGCGCGCCCTGGGGTCATAGCGGGTGCTGTTGGTCTGCCGGCGCTGCATGCCTGTGGGGTGAAGCGAGAGGCGAGGGCACAACACAGGCAGCATGGCAGCGGCAGCAGCAGCAGCAGCACAGTCAGACTCCCTAACTATCCGTACTACAAACCTGTCCTGGGCGGCGCAGGCCCTGCGGTGGGCGCATGTTCGTGCTGATGCACCTTGCCATGTGCATTGTAAGCTGCAGGCCCTGCTGGCCGTGTCACTGGGACACTCAGGCTGACAGAACGGCTGCAATGGCCTGATGTGCCTGATTTGCCGGGGCAATCAGGCAGGGCCAGACCCTCAATAGTAGCGGTGTTACTAGTAGCAGCAAGAGTAGCAATAGTACAGGTAAATGCGCAGCTGCTGTGGGATGCGGCCCAGGCAGTCCGAGAGGCTGATCACCTGGGGGCATGATGAGCAGCCGCACCCCCCTGAGCCGTGCCTGGTGCACGAGGCCCCCCAGGTGCTGCGGCAGCTCCTTGCGGGGGATGGGGGGCCTGTGGCGCTTGGCGTTGTCGTCCACACGATTCACCTCCTCAAGCCAGCGGTAGTCTGATGGCGCAACAGCAGCAGCAGCAGCAGCAGCAGCAGCGGCGGCGTGGAACAGAGGTGGTGACGCTGGGGTGATGACTATGCGCATTGCAATGCAGTGTGCCTGACTGCTCTGACAGCTGCCTATGTTGCCGTTGATACCATCGATATATCAACACGTAATTGCTGCCTAAAACAGCCTCTACATGTCCCAACATATGAGACCGACTGACTGCTGCTGTGAGGCGCGTGCTGTTGTGTGCTGCTGTCGCCGTTGTCTGTAAGGCAGCTGTCATTTGGCAGACCAAACCTACCTGACAGCAAGTGCCTGTCTGTGAACTCCTGCATGGGCACAAACGCCAGCTTGTCTCGCTGGCCTGTGCAACCAGTCTGCTGCTTGTGCTGCTTGCAGCAGGAAAGGCTGCATGTTGGTGCCTGACAGCCTGGGCACTTATACTTGGGTGCAGATGCGCTGCAAACGTTGCACAGGGATGCTGGCGCGCCTGTTGTAGCATCGACCGCCGCTGCTGACACCATCACGGTGTTGTCTCGGAATGTTTCGCTGCTGGTGGCAAAACAAGTCGCACTTGACGCAGTCGCTGCAACACAATCTTAGTGGCGCCCGGCCTGTTGAGCTCAACATCTTGTGCATTACAAACCCTGGACAGCTGCAAATGCAACTTGCACAACTTTCATCAGCACCCTGCGGCTCACTGGAGGATGCAGTAGCACAAACCACACCTTGAATCTGCATGCAAGGCAACTGTCAGCAGTTGTCCAGCCAGAGCACTGTACGTGACGGGGGTGTCTTGTTGTCATGCCGATATAGCACAGTGTCATTGTCAACCTGGTATGGTCGCTGGCAGGGGTGTACATTTGAGGCTTTTGTAGCGCAGATCAGCATCCAAGTTTACTGTGAAGCGATGTGCAATTTGTTGGATGTCTCTGCAAGCAGCATCTGGCAAGGTGATCTGGTCAGGCACCGTGGGGTGCGACAATGATTACTTGAGTTGTGCAAGTTTTCACTGGGCTGTTGTAATAAGATCGCAGAGGCTGAAGCTGCCGTGTCTGTCAACGGAAACAAGTGGATGGTGATGCATATGCATGTGCAGCTGAAGCTAGACGAGCTTCGGGGCCCCCCAACCCTTGGCTCACTGTGACATGAAGGTGACTGGCCAGTTGCTGCCCTTCTGCTGGGCTGGATGTTGCATCAAAGCTCCACTGTGATCATCAATGCTGGGTCATGCTGGCTGTTCCTCCTGCTGGGCTGAGTACTGAGAGGCTGAATAACTGTGATGCTCCTGAGCAACGCTGTTTCAAGCAGCACAACAGAGTGTGATACATGCACTGCTTGTGCTGAAAAACAACACCCCACAGCCAAACAAACTCTCAGTTCCAACTGTGAAGACAGCCTTATGTTAAAAAGCACATAACCATGCCAGATGTTGCTTCGCAAAGCACACACACCATCTCTGGCTGTTGGAAACCTCTGCGCAAACAGGATGTGACAATCGTCATGAAACACACCAACTACTCATCCCCCAGGACCCCCAGAAGCTGGGCATGTGCAATCTGCCCCAATGCTGATATGACAGCACAATGACAGTAAAAACAGGACTACACTAATACATGCAAACACACAGACACAGAACGTACGAAACCACCCTCAGCACATGTGCCAGAGGCATCACTGTGGGCGGAAGCTGGGAGCTGGAGCGGCACACTAACCAAATGCCAGAACAGTCACAGAACCACACTGACGGGTTGATATGTCAAGGGACATATCTTATGCTTCACCTCTGTACACCCGGGTGTAGCAGAGAGAAAGTTGCTGTTGGGCAGGGGCGTCGGCACCCCCTCAACACCACCTTCCATTCCCTCCACACTAGCGTCAAAATCCAGCTGTTGGCAACGGCCAGCAGCCCTCTCCCCTTGGCGCACCATAGTTGGTGCAACCCAAACAACTCGAACCTACGCCAACATGGGCAAGCGCCCTGCAGATGACGCTGCACACGCCAACAGCGCCAAGTGCCTGCCAGACCTCCATTTAATACAAGCCCCACTGGCTGTGAAGTTGTCGCATAAGATATGCAGCTGCCAGACATGTGGGAGGCAGGCACGTCAACGCGCGGTGCTGATGACATCAAAACTGCTCAGCGCTACCTCCACCCACCACGCACTGCATCTGATCATAAATCATATGTGGCTGCGGAATGAGTGAGAGGCATGCACATCATGCAGAGATGCTGTCAACAACAGCTGCGCTCAGTACCCGCCTTCTCCACTGAATCAGTACACAGAGCCACAGACCAGCAACGCAACTGGCGTTGCTGTCTACCACAGAGCCACGGCTGCTCTGCTGTCCGCACACTGCACACAACGCATCCCGGCAGTGAGGCAAACAGCTTTTCAGCTGCAGCTATCAACACCGCTCTGCAGCTTCCTTTTGCTGTAGGACTTGTGCAATGTACTCCTGTGCAAAAATCTCATAGGGACCAAAAAATACAGTGCTGTTAAGCAAAAAGCTAGTGCAGCAGAACAGCTGCGAGGGCTAGCACTGGAACCCCAGTCGGATTCGGCGGCGGTGCCAGTCAGCCTGCAGATACCTTGGCATGGAACTGCCAAGCTGCAAGCCCCACACGGCAACAAACCAACAGCAGCAGAGCTTGCTGCTACCCCAGCGCTGCTGCCCACCCGCCAATAAACTCTACTGCTTACGGCAACTGGGCGGCTTGGAGTGCAGTTGCGTTCTGCAAGCTGGTAATGATGCCACTATTGCTGATCCACTTCTTGCTGGGGTCGCCCAGGGCCACAAAAGTGGCATTCTGTGCAGCAACCTCGGCTGCAATGGAGGGGGTGCCTGCTAGGCTCTGCAGAGTAGAGTCGGTGAGCTGCATGGCGGCTGTGCGCATGGGTATCAACTCATTCAACTCAACCCGGCCGGGTGTGTAGACCGCCATGGCGAACAGCAGCGCACTCATGCAGCCAGCAGCAACCAGGGTGAACACCTGCGGCGAAGCAACACAGCAGAAGGGCAGAGGTCTGTCAGCAAATGCTGCAAACGCCAGTCAGCACATCCACACTCGCAGTCAAGGCCACACGTGGCATGGAACATGAGTGCGCGTTGTGCAAGTCTGCCAGCTCCTTGCAGCGCTGTGGTCACTGCATACATCACACAGCTTAGGTCGACCCAGCTGCCCCGACACTCACCCAGCCACACAACATCTTGCCGTACAGCTTCCAGTTGAGGGCGCTCCACCTCCCCTCAGCAATGCCTCCACCAGCAGTGGCTCCAGTGATGGTGTGGGTGGTGGACAGAGGAAGGCCAAAGGCAGATCCGCAAGCAATCACAAGGGCGGTGGCGGTCTCCATGCAGAAACCGCGGCTGGGCGTGATGTGTGCACACTTGACACCAAGCACACGCATGATGTTGTAGCCATAGGTCGCCAGACCGACGACAAGGCCGGTGGCACCCAGTGCCAGGATCCAGGGATACACCTGTCGGACAGTTGTGAAAAACCACGAGTCAGTCAAGTGACCAGACTGACCTGTGCCTCCTAGCAGCTAGCAGCAGTAAACAAGCGTTACGACCCTGCAAGTCACCACAGCACATTATTGCTGCTGTGGCTGGGGGATATACGAACAGGTCACTAACGCGACACGCTGTGTGTGCATTGTGCTGACACGTGCACGCACCTCAACCGCTGCATGCTGGCAACCTCAGACAATGACCAGTATCTCAGCAGACACCTGTATCCACTTCAAACAAACAACTGCCCTAATCAGCAGATCGACCCACCTCTGAGTCACCGCCTGGCACTGCCATGTTCTTGTACACGTAGAAGGCTGCACAGAAGGAACCGATGGAGTTGGCAACGTCGTTGGCGCCGTGTGCGAAGGACATGGCGCATGCAGAGATGACCTGCAGGACCTTGAACACTGTCTCGGTACGGGGGTCGAACTTCTCGGCAGAGTCATGCATCTGCAGGCAGCAGCAGCAGAGGCAACAAACAGCACACATGAGAACACAGTTTGGGCAGGACCAATCAAGTTGTCCTGTGCACAATGCTGATATGTTGCACGAAAAGAAACTGCACGCAGTCACTGCCTGTCTTCCTTGCTGCAATTGGTGCATGCAGCAAAGCAAACGTGCTAGAATACGCCTCAGCTTGAACGGTGCAGCTTGGCTTCAGCTTCCCTGCCCCAAGAACAGAATCTCCATCACTTCAGTGCCCAGTGCTGCGCAACTGCCACATCTGCTGTGAAGACCCACCGCGGTCAGCTCATCATCGTGTGCGATATCGGCATGGATGTCCTGTGTCATTCCCCTGAGGGCGGCATTGCGCGCGCGTGTGAACCAGGCCTTGACAGACTTGTCTTCGGGGTCAACCTCGATAGGCTTCAGCTTGTCAGCAACAGCCTTCTGGAACCTGCAGGAAGAAACCACAGGGCGGCCACAACAACGTGTTGACAGCATGCCCCACACAGCAGCACCAGCTGCAACCCGCGGTCCCGAGAAAATCCAAACCATTTTTTTAATATGCCTTTTCCATTTTTGAAGAGTGGCACTCTCAGCACTCTCAGCAGCGGAGAGCAACCACCACCAGTGTGCTGACCGTAGTTTGATGAACCAGTGGCGGTTTGCATGCTGAGGTCCTTCTGGTGGTTGTGCTGAGGTCTCCTGCAGGCAAACTGCTCCTCTGCTCTCAAATTGCACCCGTCCCAGTCATTGGGAATGAGTGTAACAGGCTGGCCAGGGCAGCACACAAGCCCTGCTTCCCATGGTGCTCTCAAAGGTGTATTGGCATGAGGCTCACCTGTCCTCCTCGATGCCGCTGGTCTTGTAGCCAGCCTCTGCGTCCTTGCCATCCTGCGCCTCGTCATACTGGCGCAGCAGCTTCTTCATGAAGGGCCACACAGCCAGGGTGCCGATCAGACCAGCACCAACACCGGCCACTGCAGAGTACCAGGCGGCGTCGGCGGCGTCAATCTTGACAATGGACTTGACACCCTTGGTCTGCACACGCATAGGCACAGGCAGCAGGTCAGGGGAAGGTCAGTACCTGGCTGAATACAGCATCACACTGAGGCAAGTTGCATGGGTGCGGGGCTAAAGAAGTGCTGAGTCCTTCTCGCTACGACAGAGTTGGCAAACTTCCCAACAGTGAGCACTGTTCCAGGCAGGCTCAGCTAGCAGTTGGGCTGAAACAGCATGCACGTAGCAACACTCACCAAGATGAAGAAGAGGTTGATGAAGAAGGTGAGCACCATCAGAATAGGCAGCACCCAGAAGGCAATCTTGGTGCTGTTGACGCGGCGCAGGACGAAGGTGCGGATGATGAGGAACAGCACCAGGGTGATGAGGGCGGCCAGCAGGGGGGACAGGAACCAGGACATCACGATGGGGCCGATTCCCTTCATGAAAGGGAACTCGTTGGAGGGCTCGTACCACAGAACGGCATCAGCACCGCCAAACACGAGGGCAAAGCCCATGATGCCTCCGATGATGGAGTGGGTGGTGGAGACAGGCAGCTCCATGTAGGTGGCCAGCAGAATCCAGATCATGGCTCTGCAGCAGGAAGCAGAGAGGCAAGGCATGCACAGGTGCGCTAGTCAGCATGGACCTCACTGGGGGGTGCTTTTCTGGTGCGAAGGCAGGTATCAGCTCAGGTGCGCAGCACCTCTGCTGCAACCTGCATGGTTCTACTGTGTCCAGCACAGCAACCAGCCCTAGTATCAGCGAATTCCGTCGACAATCAATAGTACAGCTGCATCAGTTCCCTGAGAATGAGACTCACCCTGTCTCGGCTGTCAACATGCCAAACATGAACAGCTGTGGGGCCTTGGCAAAGGTCTTGGGCTTGGCAATGCCGCCAGCAACTGTCTTTGTGACGGAGCCTCCCAGCAGCATCGCACCCAGGAACTCAAACACAGCAGCAATGGCCACAGCCGACCACATGGACAGCGTACGGGACCCTAGGAGAAGAGGGAGAAACATCACACACAGCACAACAGCATAGCTCACGTGAGATTGGTTGATGAAACTAATTGCATTTCACATGTGCCCTTGCACTCTGGGTCACGGCAGGCAATCAAGCGGGCGGCTGGCAGGGTTGGGCTGGCATGAAGCTGTGGCGACCAACGGCACAGCGACTGCTTACCGACTGAGGTTCCAAAAGCATTGGCCACATCATTTGCTCCAATGCCATAGGCATCAAGCCAGGCAACAATTCCGTGGACCACTGTAGAGCGGACAGGCAGCAGGAGCAAGGAGGTCGGCAAGAAGGTCAGCAAGAAGGTCAGGTAGGGTTGGGTGAAAGGCTGCTGCTGAGCAGACAGGCATGAGTGCCACACGGAAACGAGGCACACCGTAACTTGAACTGCTATAGCTTGAGGCTCTGTCTACCACCAGCAACAGCAGTTGTTATGCAGTTGTTATGGTGGTGCCTGCTGTGCTGCTGCAGGTGCAGGTGGCCCAAAGCAAGGGATGCTGCCTCGTAGCACGTCTGTACCATGCTGTTGTGTTCCTAGGCATTGTCTGCGACCACCAGCACGCCCTACGCGCCCCCACACAACCGATTATCGTCGCTTACCAATCAGCCATGTATAACTTGTCCAGGCCATTGTGTGCGAGATTGTTTAGGGTGCAAAGATAAGTGTATTGCAAGGCTGCGACAAGACGTGTAGAGCGGCCGCCTGCTGAAACGTGAAAGGAGCTCCTAATCCCTTGCGCGCGAGCAGAACAAGTCGGTTCGCACTGGAACGGAGGAACGATGATCGTATGGGAACAGTCTGGCTATCAGGCTGGCCATATGAGCTGCTTGTGACGGGCAGCATATAACATTACCCCCCAAGGCATATTCCCTCGTGGCCACGTCAACTAACAACTAAAAGTAATGCTGACTGCTCCTGTTCATTGGTATTTTTACAACGTAATCAAGAGTGTGTGTAACTGAGCTTGCAGCGGATGCAACGTACACAACAGCAGATCGTGCTGGGACCCAGCACCTTGTCTATGTATCAATAGTACTCACAAGTAGAACTCAACCAAACCACTTCGTGACCACATGTCACAGCTACAGATGGTACAGGCCTGCAAGGAAAGCGGATGTCAATGCTGCTGTGCTGAGGTCAGATGCTGCTGGCAAAGGAGACGCACCCAGCACAACCAAAAAAGCTGGAACTGCACCTACCCCACCCAACTCATATCACCCGAAGTTACCGGTCTGCATGTCCCCCAGCTGTGCTGAAGCAGCAGTGGGAATACCCAGCAGCAGGAGGAGCCAACGGACCAACAGGCAAGCCTGCAGGGCTGTCAAAACCACAGACAACTGTCACCCAACCAGATTGCAGATGCCTAGGACACACAGGACAGCTGTCAAGATGTGCAGGCCCGCAGATACTCACTCTCACACAGAGACACACAAACATGCACATCGCCATCACGTTGGTGCTGACAGCACCTGCAAAGTTCAGCATTACAGTGATGACAAAAAGGCCTGCATGGACAGACACAGGGACCTGCAAGCACGTACCCTGTACACTGCGTACTGCCCTGCAACAACAAAAAAACTCACTGTCAGCAGGTGCCCACAGCAACCTATGTGCCCACACCCCACCTCACATACAAGCAGCACCCAACTCTGATGGGTGCTGGTGTCCAAGGTCGGTGCAAGGGCACCACCCGCACAACTTGCCAGCCAAACTGTACACAGCCACAAGGGGATTCAAACAGCCTCCTGACAGCAGCTGTGACACAGCTGAACTGCAAAACAATGCAACCTCATGATCAGGGGACACACCACACTGCGTCATACTGCCTGACTAGAGGGGGGATGCAGGGAAGGGGACCCTCCCAAGCTGTGCAATCTGTAATGTAATGTTGATGATTCACGGAAGATACCAGCATCCGAGCGCAGCGGGCAGGTAGTAAAGCTTTCCACGCATGGTGCCACAGCACAAAACCAGACAATGACAGCCCACTTGGTACTATCACATGCACTGCCTCACAAGGGGGACCCCATCGGCACGCCTACCAGCATGTTGGTGCAAGACTGCCAAAGGACCCAGTACATGTTGCTGTGCTGCTGAGTGCAGTAGCGGTGCTGCGCAGCACTGGTGTCCCAGGATCGTGAGCACTATGCCCCCTACAAGCCAGTTGCCTGACACGAATCCAGCAAACAAGCCACTGTGCACTAGTCCTGGGCCAATAATATCGACTAACTACAGGTGCTGCAGCAGTGGCTGTACACAGCACAGGATTTGAAAGTAGATTGAAACCCCTGGCAAGGCAACCTGGAGAATCAGTTGTCCCCGGGCTGTGGGGGCTGCAGGACAGGCCCAAACTGGTTTGAAACAAAACGAAGCGCACAGCAGCAGGAGCCCAGCACAATTTCTCCTGCCTTATTACTGTGTCGCAAACAACATTAGGACTGCACTTGAATTGTGACGCTACCCAGGTGTTAGTAGTAAACACACCAGTAAGCCTGGAAGAACCATACACACACGTATGTACAAACCCTGTGCGCAGGCTACAGTATGTAGCAGTCCAACTCGCAGGAGCGCGCTGACTTGCAGCACAACACCTGGCCAGTTCCCAACTGGTTGCTTAGGGCATCAGGCCCTGCAGGACTGATGTCTGGAGAGAAGATGCATTCTTGAAGCTCTTGACGACACTATCGGGGTTGACCCACTTGCTGGATGGGTTGCCCAGGCCATACAAGGTCTTGTTTTGGCCTGTGATTTGGGCCTCCAGTGTGGCATTTGGTGGCTGCAGCTGCGCTGCAAAGGCATCCAAGCCTTTGAGGGTGGAGTTGGTGTTGTCCATCATTGCACCACGCATAGAAACAAGAGCGTCTGTCTCAAAGCGGCCAGGGGTGTACACACCCATGGCAAACAGGATGGCACTCATGCAGCCAGCAGCAACGAGGGTGAACACCTGCGCACCAAGGCAAAGCAAGCAGGACAGAAGCAGGCGGAAAAGAGCAAGGTGAGACAAACACCAGCTGGCAAGTTGAGTTGGTAGCTTTTCTGCGCAAAATTACCTTCACTGCCTTCACTATCACCCGCGAGCCCCACAAGCCTGCTGCTGGTGAACAATCAATCAGGGCGTGACATGCTGATGTGAATCTGCAGGAATATGCGACTGCAAACTCACCCATCCGGCAAACATCTTGCCGTACAGCTTCCAGTTGAGGGCGCTCCACCTGCCCTCAGCAATGCCTCCACCGGCAGTGGCACCAGTGATGGTGTGGGTGGTGGACAGGGGAAGGCCAAGGGAAGAGCCCAGAGCAATAACCAGGGCGGTGGCAGTCTCCATGCAGAAACCACGGCTGGGTGTGATGTGTGCGCACTTGACACCAAGCACACGCATGATGTTGTAGCCATAAGTGGCCAGACCAATGACCAGACCAGTTGCGCCCAGGGCCAAGATCCAGGGGTACACCTGTGGAGTAGCGGCAGCCGCAGCACAGAAACAGATGATGATGATGATGATGATGATGTCTTTGCATCCTGCACACAATTCAAACCTGCACGTGCGTCTGCAATGGTGCACAGAAACTCAAAAAATGTTTCAGCAAACTGGCTACTGCATGCTGGCAACCTTACAGACAAATGACTGATATATCCCAGCAGACAACACTTGAAGCAACGTATGCAGAACATATGTCCCCATTTGCAAACAAGCCCACCTCGGAGTTGCTGCCTGGCACTGCCATGTTCTTGTACACGTAGTAAGCTGCACAGAAAGAGCCGATGGAGTTGGCCACATCGTTGGCACCGTGTGCGAATGACATGGCGCATGCAGAGATAACCTGCAGGATCTTGAACACTGTCTCAGTCCGGGGGTCAAACTTCTCAGCATCATCGTGCATCTGCAGGCAGCAGCAGCAATAGAGGTGACACACAACAGGCACGAGTCACAGGTGTCCTTTGCAATCGCTGGTACTTGATTGACGTTGCACCGTCAGAATCTGCACACACTGCCTGACTCTCTTGCTGCATGCATCTGCTTTGCTGACGTGCTGGAGCATGTCTCGATGTCTGTTAGAAGCGCACAGCTGCGGCGCTTCAGCTTCCCTGCCTTGAGGTCTCTGCATTACGCCAATGCCCAATGCTGCGCCGCATCTGCTGTCACCCACCTGGGTCAGCTTCTCATCGTGGACAATGTCAGCATGGATGTCGTGTGTCATTCCCTTGAGGGCGTTGTTGCGGGCACGTGTGAAGAATGCCTTCCAGGACTTGTCCTCGGGGTCAACCTCAATGGGCCTCAGCTTGTCAGCAACAGCCTTCTGGAACCTGCAGGCAGCAACACACACGCGTTCATGTGTCATTGACCACAATAGACCAACCAAGTGCACTGCTACAGGAAGTACACAGCGCCCACAATTACAACAGCCCGTAAAAGCCACCATGGCAGCATGTCATGTCAGCACGGACAGCTTAGCCATGGCAAGCTTTCCTGCAGGAATGCACGCAGTGATGCTGGGGGCAGGCGGCATGCACAGGTGCACAAGCAGCAGTACCTGCCTACAACCAATAATGACAGCAGCAAGCAGCCACCCTGACGGGCACCACTGTCACTATGCAGTGACCGAGTGTGCAGATAGCTTCATATGCCAGTGAAACGATCAGACTCAGTAACGCACCTGTCCTCCTCGATACCAGATGTCTTCACATCAGCATCCTTGGGCAGGTCATGGCTGTCATCAAACCGGCGCAGCGCCCTGCGCATCATAGGCCACACGGCCAGGGTGCCGATAAGACCTGCAAAAACAAGCCAAAACAAGCCACCAAATTGAACAAGGGCACCAGCATGGACTCGCATGGTGGCAACCTGCTTGCTCCATTCTTGTGTGCACTGCAAGGCTTGCGCTGGCAAGGAACAGGGGGGCAGTGACACAGCAACCACAACAACTCACCGGCACCCACACCGGCGACTGCGGAGTACCAGGCAGCATCGGTGGGGTCAATCTTGATGATTGACCTCACACCCTTGGTCTGCAAAAACAGAGGCAGTGAAAGGCAGGGCATGTCAGCACCAGGTCAAAACATTGCAGTGTACCCACTGGGTACACCCATGTGGCACATGGGTGTATATGCTTGTTGCCAACTGTCTTGTGGAAGAGACACACAGTCCAAAATTAATGAACAGACAAGAAACTTTCCAGACAATCCAGCACAGGTGGCAGCTTGCTTTGCGAGGTTGAGGAAGCATGCGCGCGCATCACAAATGTGGCGCGCATTTACTCACCAGGATGAAGAAGAGGTTGATGAAGAAGGTGAGCACCATCAGGACAGGCAGCACCCAGAAGGCAATCTTGGTGCTGTTGACGCGACGCAGGACGAAGGTGCGGATGATGAGGAAGAGCACCAGGGTGATGAGGGCGGCCAGCAGGGGGGACAGGAACCAGGACACGATGATCGGGATGATGCCAGTCACGAAAGGGAACTCCTTGGTTGGCTCATACCACACCACACCGCCAGCACCGGCAAACACGAGGGCAAAGCCCATGACACCACCGATGATGGAGTGGGTGGTGGAGACAGGCAGCTCCAGGTAGGTAGCCAGCAGGATCCAGATCATGGCTCTGCAGCAGCAGCAGCAGCAGCAGCAGCAGCAGCAGCAGCAGCAGTCATGCACACAGCACAGGCGGCAACATGTCAAAGATCGGTGACAGGCTGTGACATGTCGTGTTGCCGCGTCAGACCTCATTCACAGGCATTGAAGCGGAAAGGCCAGCACCAGCAGCACTCGCAGCGCAACCATCATGTACAGTGGGTATGTGACATGCCTACTCCAAGTTTTTGGAAGCCGTCAGAGCACCCATTCTGTTTCAGGGCAGTCTCAACCAGGCCGCTCAGCTAGGAATAGCGCCCTGACACTCACCCTGTCTCAGCCGTCAACATGCCAAACATGAACAGCTGAGGCACCTTGGCGAAGGTCTTGGGCTTGGCAATGCCACCAGCAATGGTCTTTGTGACGGAGCCTCCCAGCAGCATGGCTCCCAGGAACTCAAACACAGAAGCAATGGCCACAGCTGACCACATGGATAGCGTGCGGGAGCCTGCAGCATTCAGGGACAGCAAAAACATCATGTTTTGGCATGATGCCAAGCAGTTTGGGGGTGTAGGCATACCAAGGCTGCATCATATGCTCAACCACGTAGCTACAGGTACTACCTAGAGCCGGGCTCTGAAGGGGTCTGCCAGGGCAGGGAATCTTGGCTGGCGGCTGGCAGCATCTGACTGCAGCAAGGTGGTTTCTGGCGGCTGCTGCTTACCGACAGAGGTACCAAAGGCATTGGCCACGTCATTGGCTCCAATGCCATAAGCATCCAGCCAGGCGATGATGCCATGGACCACTGCAGACACAAACAGAGCACACAGCAGCAAGGTCAGAGCACAGCACCTGCGGTGTCGGAATTGCAAGGCTTGCACCGATCTGCGCCCGGCATGACTTTTGGGGATTCAGAGTCAGCAGGAAGACGGTCCGCCAGCTCGGAAAGTCAGGCATGGCAAATGCAACTGCGCAGCGGTGATCGCACAATCAGCAATTACTGCAGCGACCAGGGGGCCATGGTTAACACGGCAACCTACCAATGAGCCATGTATACTGCGTCCACGCCATCTCAGCACAGACGAGGAACGGGAAAACTCCGAAAGACCCGGGTAAGAGGAAAAGATGCGGTTGCAACAGGGGGAGGTACAGAGACGTAGTTAGGTGCGCAAGTGACTCCAAAATGGATGTGCAACTCACAGGGCGCTCATATGGAGGGATGACCAGGGTGTGCCCCCGGCATCCGAATCCAAGGAATCAAAAAAGCATCTGACATGTAACATTATGCCGGTATGGAAGAACACACAAAAATAAAAAGTAACACAACCTGAATAATACCAAAGTTTCCCAGATCCCTGAGGGAGTGCTGACAACTTGAGGGCTGGACAGGTTGGACAGACATCTCCTCTCGTAAGTTCTCGCGGCCTGTAGATAACTTACATTGAACAATCAAGAAGGTATTTCCAAGGTTTCGGGGTGTTCCGCTGTGATGCTTTGTACAGCAGGTGCCGGTACAGTCACGTGCCGGATGTGCAGGTGAATCCTCGACTGGCCTCCATCACCTACCTGGTACACCATCACAAAAAAGTCCCGCTGTGGTCACACACCAAGGTTTGCTGCTGGTTCGCGCTGCATTGTCTGCCCATTGGCCACATCACTGCCAGGCTGGCAGAGCCAGCACACCACCTGCATGTTACCACCTACACCACCTGCATGCTGCGCATATGTGCATCACAGGTGCGCTCTCTGCCACCGCTCTCTGCATGCAAGCTCGGTGCTGGGTGTCACGTCACACAATTGTGCGCAGTGTTTCCTGTCCAGACTTGGCACGACAGCGCAGGAGGAAAAATGTGTCCGTGTGATAATATCAGTGCAATTATCAATAGTAACTGGGGAGGCAGGATAGTTGCCATCGGTCAGTAACAGTGACCTGTCTGGTCTCAAGCTTGTGCAGACATGCCGCCTCCAGCTCAATATCGTGCCGCATTGCCAGTGCTAACAGCACCAGCACCCCAGGAGAACTGACAGCTGGCACCAAGTCCACACACGCACTGCTGACCCCAAGACCTTTGTCAAAGCACTGCTGCCCCAGTGACACGTGCTTGTGCCAAGGTTTCCAACTGCCTGAGCACGAGTAATTGCTGCGCTTCGAGGGCGTCTGCGCAGCAGCAGTTTAACTGCCTCGCAGGCAGCCAAGTAGCAGCAGGCCGCAGAGCGAGCAGCATGGAGGTTGAAGCAGGCAGCGTTGGTTGGTGCTGTGCTGGGCACATGCGGCAGATAATACGTTGTAGCTGCTGCCTGGCTGGGTGGGGGCATGCGGCTGTCACTGAACTTTTGACTGGGGTGAACGACACTTTTTGGCGGGAGAAAGCATTGTTCAACATAAGCAGGTTACCAACTCGCATGCATCTGTACCAACTTAGCCACAGTCATGCAGGCAGCCCACCTTTGCAGTGCAGTTGCATGCATCCACAAAAGTACCTACCAGGTGGTGCCACTGCCACAGCATGATGCACAACAAACGACCTTGCTTCAGGTCCTGCCCATGGTGGACACCCACATGAACCGCTTTACAGCAGGTGATGCACTTACTAGGTAAACACATAGTGTGCAAAACACTTGGGCATAAGCGAGCGCACATTTATAACTGTTCCAGCCAGACTGTTTGCAACAGCATGCTGAAGATGTCCGGACTGGTGCATTCGCATATCACAAATCACTCCGCCCCAATCAGCAAGCAGCAGTACCCTAGTCAACCACCTCTCACGAGTACGGTGCCTAGCCTGCCACAAGTACTGTCCCTCATACACCACATCATACAAAAACTTCAAGCCACTTCGCTTATCACCAGTTGCAGTATGGAGCAAAGTCTGCTAAAGCAGCCTGTCTGATAGAGCACGACAACTGCCAGTGCCGATAGTGTTGGTACCACCAAGTAGTGGCTTTTGATCTATCACACAAACTTTATTAGGCCTTGCCTTATGTAAGCACCATGTTGCCCTCACCACCGCCATCCAGGTTGGTGTTATGAGACAACACCCACGGTGGTGTCAGATTACAAGTGTGCATACTAGTATGCCACACCAAATGACAAGGTGACAAGACTGTTCTGGCGTGGCAACACATTATGTGGCTGGTAGCAAGCCCACAGCCTGCTGCACCCTGTCTGCATTACAGCCAACAGAACCACAAACCATCCAATGCCTGCCAGGCTACCACACCCCAAAAATAAACGACCGAATGAGCTCACCATCACACAACATCGACATACCAACTGGTGCAGCAGGGGCAGCAGTATCAATCAGAACCAAACACGCCACAGCAGACAGCAGTAGCAGAACACAGAGATACCACACATGTACGCATACTCACCTCCCTGCATGTCAATGGGGGCAGCAAAAGAAGCACTGGCAACTGGCCAAACAGCAACCCCACCCACCACCTGAAGCCACCAGCCATCACAGGCCAAATGCATCAAGCAAATGCAAGCATGAAGCACAGGTCAACCTGCAAGAAGTAATACTACATGATGCAGATGCAGCATTCAAGCATACGGCATGAACGAAAAGCAGCAAACACGAGGAACGGACAGAAACACATCAGCAGACTGTACAGGCCAATCAGCTGGCAAAAAAGCGCACGCCTCATAACTCCAAACAAGCTTGGCACGCTACCGCCTGGCAGCGCCCACAGCCCTTGCCAACCAGGCTCACGACAACAACAGAGACCCAAGGTGCAACAGCGCTGCCATAGGCTGACTGGACCCTGCCAAGGCCCCAACCATATCCCTGCCAACGCCCCAACATGCCCAAGGCACCACAGCACACATGGAATCCCTCCCCACACAGCCGTACAGGTAGTATCCACAACCTCATAACCCACAGTGGCGTACAGTGCTTACATGCACCATACTAAGCAATTCAAGCCTGCAGCTGTGAGTTTGCCAGCTGGTTCACATCCTTCAGGCTACTGATAATGCCTTGGTTGGAGATCCAGGACTTGCTGGGGTTGCCCAGAGCCTTGAAATCCTTCTGCTCCTGTGCCAGCTGGGCATTCAGCGGAGGCTGCTGAGCAGCAGGCAAGCCACCCAGGGTACCCAGGGTGGAGTTTGTAGTGCTGATGGCTGCTGAACGCAGGTCAACAAGGTCGTTGGTCTCAATGCGGCCAGGGGTGTAGACAGCCAGGGCAAAGAGCAAGCCACTACAGAAACCAGCAGCCACCAGAGTCATCACCTGCACACCAGAAAAGCACAGCATTGTGAGTATGCCGAGCGAGCAGACATAAGCTAACAGACAAGCGTAGGCATGTCAAGCAGCTGCAACAAAATATCTCAGCTGTCGCCTTGCTTGCTGCCACACCTTGACACATCTGCATGCAAATGAAGAAAGCCTTGCACCGCCATTCCGCATTGGCTAGCACAGATGTATACAAATGGCGCTGGCGCTTATCCCCAGGCATATTTTCACACTGACAAACAAGATGCCACCCTGCCAAAGTTGCAGTGGAAGCCTTGACCCTGCCACTTACCCAGCCGGCGAACATCTTGCCGTACAGCTTCCAGTTGAGGGCGGCCCACCTCCCCTCAGCAATACCTCCACCAGCAGTGGCACCAGTGATGGTGTGGGTGGTGGACAGGGAAGGCCGATAGCGGAGCCGGCGGCAATCACAAGGGCCGTGGCGGTCTCCATGCAGAAACCACGGCTGGGTGTGATGTGTGCACACTTGACACCCAACACACGCATGATCTTGTAGCCGTAGGTTGCAAGGCCAATGACAATGCCTGTGGCACCCAAGGCCAGAATCCAGGGGTACACCTGTGCGACAGTGGGGTGAACACGCGGTTCGGTTTGTAATGCATGGCGTAGTGTATGCAACACAAGCGACATCACACTATGTTGACGCCTGTGTGATGAGTTGCTGGGCATGCTGCCAATACGGCAAACCCAGCTCCTGTGCGTCAGAGCTGCACCCAGAAGGCTTGCAGCAACAGCACCAAGGCAACATGAAGAGTCATCGTCCTTGTACCAACACGCCCACCATGATTATTCATGTTTGGCACCAAGCTTGCCAAGCTGTGGAAGATTACTTAGTGGCAAAAAGGATAGCTCCAGTTGGATGCTCTCAGTAAGGCTTACCTCAGCATTGCTGCCTGGCACGGCAAAGTTCTGGTAGACATAGTAAGCGGCGCTGAAGGACCCGATGGAGTTGGCAACGTCATTGGCGCCGTGTGCGAAGGACATGGCGCATGCAGAGATGACCTGCAGGACCTTGAACACTGTCTCCGTACGGGGGTCAAACTTCTCAGCAGCGTCGTGCATCTGCAGGCAGCAGCAGCAGCAACAGGGGGAAAGCATGCATATGGGGAAACCTGGATGCAGCTGTGCACTTTTGAGTACTATCGATGTCAGACACTCCTGCCTAGAGGCTAGCAGGATGCACATAGCAGGAGGCTAGCCTCGCCACCCAGAGCTGAGGCCAGCACAAACCCAACAGGTCAGCACGCCAGCAATGCATCACGTCCATGGCCGACCTCAGGGCTTACCACCTCCCGGCTTGCCGCTTCAGGGCAAAACTCTACGCTATTTAGTCAATGCAAGTCTCCCACTCCCAAGGAAGCTCGAGGCTTGCTTGGGCAATGGCAAAGCTTTAAACCCTGACAAATCACGGTTTGAGGCTGCTTGACCTGCAGGTTGCTGCGCAGCGTCGGCTGCCACTTGCAAAGAGCCTGTGCAAATCCCCACAGCACTAGCAGTCATGCCACGCACCGCAGTCAGGTTGGTATCATCAGCGATGTCGTCGTGGATGTCGTGGTTGAGACCGGACAGCGCATGGTTGCGTGCACGTGTGAAGAAGGCCTTCCAGGACTTGTCATTGGGGTCAACCTCGATGGGCTTCAACTTGTCAGCAATGCCCTTCTGGAACCTGCGGTGAGAGATTGCAGACAGCAGGGAACCATACATGTAAAGATATGCATTGCTCGCGTTCAGTTTGTACCTGGGGGTATTGCTTGTTGCAATGCGTTGCAATGCGTTTCGCACTCGAGAGCTGCCTGCAAACAACATCTTGGGATCTTGCCAGTGGCAAGCAAGCTAGCTGGACAGAAGGAAGCGTGGTCATACGAGACACGAGGCAAGCCAGGAGGTCTTGCAGAACAGCGTCTTTCCTTTTGCATTATGGGCTCAGGACTTTGGCAGGCAGCAAACCGCCAGTCGGCAGTGCCAATTCTCGTCAAACACCACAGTCCCTGCCAGTGCCTACCTGTCCTCTTGCACATGGAGGCGGTACGACCCAGGGTGCTTGCCATCAGTCGCGGCCTCAGTCTCCTTCTGTGCCTCAGCATGGTGCTCATCATATTGGCGCAGGGAGCGGCGCATGATGGGCCACACCAGCAGGATGCTTAGCACACAGGCACCAGCACCGCCGATGGCAGCGTACCAGGCAGCGTCCTCAGGCTTGATTGACACAATGCTCCTCACTCCCTTGGTCTGCAGGCACAGCACAGCACAAAACAGCAGTAGGAAGTTGTGGGATATTGACGTTCGAGTTGTTCAGCCGCTGAAGCAATGGTGACAGTAGCAGGCACAAGCAGCCATCGCTGCTGGCTTTTGGTTCACAGCTGCTGCCTACCTTCCGACTACAACGGTTGCGTACCAACTACAACAGTTGCGTACCAACCACAGTAGGCACCCTCCTGCCCACAGCTGTGCTGTTGGAAAGGCACACCCTTACAGCACTCACCAGGATGAAGAAGAGGTTGATGAAGAAGGTCAGCAAGATGAGGATAGGCAGCACCCAGAAGGCAATCTTGGTGCTGTTGGCGCGGCGCAAGACCAAAGTACGGATGGCCAGGAAGAGCACCAGGGTGATGAGGGCGGCCAGCAGGGGGGACAGGAACCAGGAGATCACCACTGGCACGATGCCTGCGATGTAGGGGAAGTCCTTGGCGGGCGCATACCACACCACACCGTCGCCACCGCCAAACACCAGGGCGAAACCGATGATGCCACCAACTGCAGGAAACGAGGCGGGTTCAAAAACGGCAGTTGTCAGATGAGGGTACTGCTGCTGTCAATCCAAGGGTGCTATCTCCCACTGTGTGCTACTGAGAGCTGTGCCGCTGCTGCCGGCACTCACAAAATGACTTGGTGAAACTGTACTTGGAACTTGAACCTCGTTCTGTAATTGCAATGTGAATGCTATGTGACTGCAATATACATAGCAATGCAACAGACAGAAGAATGCAGCACTAGAAGTGCTAGACAAGCCTATCAATGCCACTTACTGATGGAGTGGGTGGTGGAGACCGGCAATTCCAGGTAAGTAGCCAGGAGCAGCCAGATGGCAGCCCTGCAGGATAAATGCAGCCAAGACATTATGCACTCAATAGGTTTTCCAGAAGCCTCCTGCTGTGGCGGTGCATAACCGGTGAAAGTATCTACTTGTAAAAACCTCCTCCCCCAAAAATTATAACGGCCTGAGCACCTGTTCTCCCTCTGCAAGCGCCTTCTTGAATGGGCACTGTGGGTTGCCCTGTCAAAGCTGCATGGTGTGCAATGCTTGCAAGGAACAGGCACACATGCATCCCACTCCAGCTGCTGCATTCCAGGCAGTCCCACATCCTCCACAGCTGCTGCTCACACTCACCCTGTCTCAGCTGTCAACATGCCAAACATGAACAGCTGTGGGTACTTGGCAAAGGTGGCTGGCCTGGCAATGCCTCCAGCGATGGTCTTTGTGACGGAGCCTCCCAGCAGCATGGCACCCAAGAACTCAAACACAGCAGCGATGGCCACAGCCGACCACATGGACAGCGTGCGGGAGCCTGCATTGAAGGGGACAGACTGTTGTTCAACATCTCGTGAGCAATGCTGACATGAGAATCTATCCTATCAGTCGTGCTACTTCAGGCACAAAGAAACCTGGGCCAGGCCCCTGCCAGTTTCTGCACTGCTTCCCCCTCTGAACGCCCCCTGCAGACTCTTGCTCCACTCACCAACTGAAGTGCCAAATGAATTGGCCACATCATTCGCTCCAATTCCATAGGCGTCAATCCAGGCTATGATGCCATGAAAAACTGCCAGGAGACAAGGCAGCGGCAACAGCAGTCATAGCAGCAGTAGCAGCAGCAGTGGCAGCATGGATGACTCAGATCAGGGCATATGCTAAGATAAAGCAGCACTGGAGGGCTGCAAGAGCATCCTCTGCAACGCCATAATGATATTCTATCTGTAGATACTTGAGCCTCGCGAGAAAAGTGCGACAGTGCATGCAACCGAGCGGGTGTGCAGTTGCAACTGCCACGCGCACAAAACACTGGGAGCCCGAAAGCGACTGTAGGCCGTCATTAGCAGCCCAAGCATGCAACGGAATGCTTTCCTCACCGATCAGGTGTGTGTAGGCGTGCCACGCCATGTCGGAACCGCTGGGTCGCAGGCGAAAGAAGTGCAACCAAACGAGATCCTGCGCGTTGACGATGCAGAGAACTTGAAGTTGGTCTCTGTGGTGCCTCTGGAATTCCTGTTGCCTTGCCAGCCTCCTTGTTATGGTGGATTGATCATCGCCCGAATATTCGGGGAGGCGTGCGTCATTGATGCGAGACCACAGCAACTGCATGGAAACGAGGGGCGTAGCCAAAATGTCTCATTGTATTGTACATCATGCATATCGACGCAGCAAACTATGCGCATGCTGCTGCTACTATCCCTGTTAGCTCCTTGGGCCAGGGTGGCAATGCGCGCATTGTCCTACTGCTGCCAATGCGCAATCTGCCATCTGTAACACACTCACAGGCCTGCCCCAACCCATTTGTCCAGCCATTTGCTAGGGCCGCATGAATGATCTCCTCTCCTGTTGCAAAACCAAGGATCATCCCATCCCCCCACCTCGGCACACCTGACCTTTTAACACCAGCATTACAAATGCAAGCATCATTGGACACCACCACGGACAGCTCACCGCTGCTTAGCTGTTGCGCACAACAACTCCAGCTCCAGTGCATTGCACAAGGTACAGATGTTGTCCCTCCTTGCCATCAGCCTCTGCAGCAGGGAGTGTGCTGGTGTGAAACTTGACCTCAGGCAGCAGCTGCTCTGCGATGGACATTGCTGTGCGTGTGTGCAGCGTCAGCTCCCCACACAGCATGCTGCTGTGCCCCTCGGCCAAGGCCATGAAGATTATGAGCTGGTCTTGCATCCTGCAGGCGAAATGCGGGCACAGGTCACAGCAGGGTTGTGAGCAGCGCAGCGTGTAGAACCTGCGCGCACCCCAGGGTACTGCAGCTGTTGCCGAAGAATGCACACCAGCCCCAGCTACATATGCAGCACCACATTCTCACGATCAACCGCACCTCAGCGACGTCTGCGCAAAACAGCTGCAGCTGCGCAGCAGACCCGCCAATATTCTAGCACTGAAGATGCCCAGGTGCTGTGTATACTGGTGTTCCAGGCACTGCCACATGCACACCACAATGATTATCAGATCTGGCGCTGCCGCATGCCCACCATTGATCTACAGCAGCACCGCTGCGCAGCTCCTCCAGCAGGTCCCTAGCAGCCATTGCTAGGTCACCCACATCAACCCAGCCACACATGCAGCGACATATGCTCAAGATCAACCACACTTCAACTTTTCCCACACAGCTACAGCTGCGTCCAGCAGACGCGCCAATACAGTCATCCAACTGGAGCCCCTGTAGCTGCCCAGGTGATGTGTACACCGATATTCAGTTTCAGACCACCGCGCGGTGTCAGAAGCTCACCATTGGTCCACAGCAGCACCACTGCGCAGCTCCTCCAGCAGATCCCTAGCAGCCATAGTCCCCACAGCTTCTGCTGTCACACCTCGCTCTGCCAGCGCAGATGCACCATACAGGCAGCCTGAGGTGGTCTCAGCAATCAGCACAATGCTGCCACCGTCCCCTGTCGCTCGCTCAGGGGGCTCCTGCACTGCGTCGATGTCCACGACCACGCTGGGGATGCTGCTAGGGCTTCTGCTGCTGCCTTGAGGGGTGGTGTGCGCCTGCCCGGCGGCACTGCTGCCAGGCGCCGCTGTAGCTGCAGCATTGCTGACAGCCGCCGCTGCAGGTGCAGCATTGCTGCCAAGTGCCGTTGCCTCTGCAGCACTGCTGCCAGCCGCCGCTGCAGGTGCAGCACTGCTGCCTGGCGCCGTTGCAGCTGCAGCATTGCTGCCAGCGGCAGCTGTAGCTGCAGCACTGCTGCCTGGCGGTCCTGCATGGCTGCTGGGTCTTGCATGCGCAGCACCAAACAGCACCGCAGGATCCTGCAGCGCTGCCTTTAGGTGCTGCTTGGCTGCGGTCGCCATGCGCTGTGCAATCTCAGGCCGCAGCTTGCCTGCGGTCACTGCAAATCCACTAATTCTCACCAAATGGCCTCGGTCTGTGAGCTTCCAGGCTGGCAGGGGTGTGCCGGAGGGTAGGGCTGGTACTGTCAGCTGCACCACGCCACCACCCTTTGGGTAGAAGCCCCTCCTGACGAGGTTGAGTGAGATGTCGGAAGCCAGGGGGCCGATGAGCCTTTTGAGGGTTGGGAGGAAGATATGTTGGAGGTAGCCGATGGGCGGGGCAAATGCTGCATCGGTGCCGCCTTTCAGGATGAGGCTGCTGGTGCTGTTACTGCTGCTGCTGCCTTTGTTGCGCTTGTTGGGCCTGTGTGGACGGGGCATTGCAGCGGTGGCAGGAACACGAAGCATACAGCGTGACATCAGTTCGCATACAGCAATATTTTGGGGTGTCACACCAATGTCAGGAAACTGTATGCATTGTTTGAAGTGAGCGCAGGGTGTACTTATGCTGTTGCCAGGTCAGGTTGTCAGCACCACTGTCTGCGCTCCCGCCCCCCCCCCCTTCCCAACATGCACACTGAACTGGACATTTGAACACCGCAGTAGCAATGCACGCGTCCCCTCTGCTGTCCTGCTGGCTACTTTCAAGCTGTAGTGTGCCGCACAACTTGCACTGCCACAAAGCCAACCGAAGCGCAGGCACAATATGCGTATTGGAGCTGTGTGCTGGGGTAAAGGTCCAAGTCAACACTCTGACATTTTTTGTGTACTGCATGCAGGGCGGTGCAGCTGCGTACATGCACGCTGTGCACTAGGTCACCGTTCAGTCCAGCACAGCTCACCGTTCTGGCTGGTTGGAATCCTCCACTGCAGCTGCAAACAGCAGCACTGGCAGTGCCTGCTGCACCATCAGTGTGCAGCTGCCTGCGGTCTTGGTGTCTGCTTCATAGCACCCTGCTGCTGGAGGGCCCTGACCAGGCTTAAAACTGCGAGGGTGTGGAATGGAGGGGCCAGGACAGGGGACAACAACCAGAGAAGTGGCTGGTGAATTATTCTCAAGCAAACCTGCAGTGGTTTTCACAGTGTCATGCCACTAGGCAGCACGATCATATCCCACCCCAGCAGCTTGCCTTGAATGCAAGTACACAGTTTCACAATTGCGCACAGCTTGTGCAGGGGCCTGCACCAATGCACCTGCTCCAACCTGTTAAATAGGCCTACGCCTCTGGCCGCACCCCAAGAGTCCAGCGACAACCAAAATCCCAGACATTGAAAGCATTAAGCTGCCACCACAATCAATCATATACTTCCTCTGCACCCTCCTTACAAAAGTTCACCTGATGTTTGTGGATCTGATGCTGCCTCCATCAAGAGTGCCTCTGCAGATGCTGGCCACAAGCTGCAGGCCTGTCAAGTGCTGGGGGGATAGCCCAGGCTGCTTGCGCCCTGCATTGGCATTGGCAACCAACACTGCTGTCATGTAGTGCAGTGGGTTGCAATGATGATGATAAGACATGAACGGATTCTGCATTTTATTGTGCTTCTGGGGTGTTGACACTTGAGTCAAGACCCAGGGTGCAGCATGCAGCTGTGCAGCATCAGCCTGGCCTTCCGCAGACCTTCATCAGTCTGACTGCCCCAGTCTTACTGCAGCTGTTGGGAGTCATTCTATCAGTTGTGTCCAGCCTTTGTGGTTGTGGTGCTTACCTGCCCTGATTTTGTCAACATGGATTTCTTGGCCCTTGATTGCTGACAGGGCAGTAGAATTCCGCAGGATCTGCCCGCCACCCTCCAGCAGAGACCCTACAGAGGGTCACAGTATCAAAGTAAGCTGTGCCGCTTTCTGTTACAGCAGTACCTCGCTTGGGCTTCAATAAACGCACCATCAATGTGCAGTGGCCCCATACTGCTGCTTGACTTTGCTGCAGAGCACCTAGGTGCACGATGCGGTGTACAAAAACTGATATACAGTTACTGGGGATCTGCTCACGCTTCCAGGACAACTGATTTGTTCACTCACGGCAAGCTGAGGTAACCGTTGCCGAGATCGATCAAGGTTTCAATTCAAAGATGGACAGCTAGCGCCGCCAAAATGCAGGCATGATGTATTCTTAGTGTATGATAAAGGCGCATAGTATATTGTGTGTTTGTTGCCAACCCTCACGATGCCAATTTGCTACCTGACAAGGTCAGAACTGAGTCCCACCTGGACTGTTGGTATTGGAAAAGCCCCTCCCGCGCTTGCGCTGTCAGCGGTGCTTCCCACAGCTGTGCTCAAATGCATGACAGCTACAGCATGGCCGCAGCCTGACACAGCGGGCTGCCACAACAGCTGCCCCACTCCACGCAGTACATTCCATTCTTCTGAGGCCCCCTCCTTAGCCCTCAGAATTAAACTGCCCCTACAACAGCGTGGCCAAGCACAGCTCGAACCCCTGTGATTGAACACAGATTACCATGGAGACATATTGCCCGGCATGATGTGACAAGGCCGCAGCGCTCTGACAAAAACACAGCCAACGCAATTCACTTCCTCTTGGGTGGCTCCTCATCAGGCTCCTTCAGAAAGCACAGCTCGAACCCCAGTGAAAACCACTGACACAGTGACCATTGACAAGTGACACACAGTCCTGGTGAATTCATTTAGCCAGGCAAAATATGACGAGACCGCACCCCTCGGTTACAACACACTTCACTTCCTCTTGGGTGGCTCCTCATCAGGCTCCTTCAGCAATCCCACAAACTCATGGAACTCCTTCTCCGTCATTGTCAGCTGCTTGGTGCTGCCCCCATTGTCCTCCTCAAACTCGATGGGCGTCATGTCGTTCTCCCACTGGCCGTCAGCAAACATCATGAAGAGCACGTAGTCATCTGACAGGTCAACCTGCGCAGGAAAAAGCAGCAGCAGCAGCAGTGTTTGTTGCAGCAGCGTCAGTAGCAAAACACCTTATGCCAGCAGGCAGACGCACAACCAGCAGCAGCATTGGCAGGGGCGATTGCAGACAACAGATTGACACCCCCGCTTCCACACTACCCTAGCTACCAGCTGCAGCTCCGTATTGTGGGGTCAGGTACCAGCTGAAGGTCAACAATTGCCTGCTGCATGCAGTCACAGCACAATGCAAAGTCCCAGCCCTCCCTGCTTCGTGTCACACATACACACCATCCACCACATGGCCGCAGGTTTCTGGCAGCACTCCCCCAAACAAACTGCCCTCGTGCGCACACGCCACCCCACCCATTCCACTGGCATCAATTCAACTGCTGTTCCACCCACCCCCCTCCATAAACCCTGCATGCTCAAATCCACCCCCCCCCCCCCCAAAAAACCTGCGGTCTGTCTTACTCCAGGGTGTAGATGCACACCCCCCTCCTTCTGGCACCCCTCCATCCCCTTTTTATCTCATGCATGCCCTCTGCCCCTCACACATGGCTCCCTCCGTACACAAACCCCACCCACCTGCGGCAGTCCGTCTGTCTCCAATGCGCAGATGCAGACCCCAAGCCCTCCATCCCCATCCCAGCTCACATCCGCACTCTGCCCCTAATTCCTCTGCTCTACCCCCTCCCTCCCCATACCACCTCACAACTGCACTCCGCTCCTCACTCCTCTGCTATCTTCCGCCCGTCAGTACACAAACCCCACCCCACCTGCGGCAGTCCGTCTGTCTCCAGTGCGTAGATGGCCTCTGTCTTCATGTCCCTCAGCAGGATGGCCCCAGGCACCTCCATGTCCAGCCGCACCGACATCCAGCTGCCAGCCTTGCGGCGCAGCTGCACCCGACCGTCAATGCTGCGCTTGATGTTGTACTTGCCCCTGGGGTGGGAAGCAGAAGATACATGCGGGTCATGCATGAAAAATGCATAATTGTATCTTATGTGTAAGGGGGGGGGGGCGGTACGTGGACAGCTCAACAGGACGGAGGAGGAGGTTACAACACTAACAAAGGCACCAACCCAGAAACGATCCACCATCTCCCCTGGAAACCCCTTGGCCAGGTACGATTGGCACAGACAGTCACAGGCCAGCAGCAGGTGGTGATGGACATGCAGATGCTGCTGGCCTGCACTGTGCAGAAGAAGTCTGGCCAAAGTCTTCACTGCAGGGTTGCAACACAGGCAAGGGGTGTTCGCCTACAACAGATGAGGTACATTTGGAGATTGAACGTGCCCTGTTTCTAGGTTATAGGACGGATGGAAGACCGAGACTGCAGCCACTGCTTACAGCCTGTGGGCACAGCAAAGACTCCTTGTCAGGGGTTGCAGTACAGTACAGTACAGTAATTGGGGACAGAGTCCCAACCTCGGCACTAGCCAGCGAGCCAGGGGCTCATGAGGGTGCCCCAAAGGGCCTGTTGTACCCCAGTTTCTCAGGTCAGGTGTGCGGGCGATCGAGATCACCCGCCAAGATTGCATTTTGTGCGGTCTGTGTGCCGACTTCGCATTCAGCACTTCAAACTGGCACTGCCACTGACTCACAGATTCAGCGGCTAACATGCACATGCTGCTGGCGGTGCGTGAAGGGACTGCTGGATCGCCCTCAACCGTACAACTTGGCCAGTGTCCCTTCTTGCTAGACTTGACAACTTGCATCCCTAGGTACGGTAGCTTGCGACAGCGACGTCTGCTGCTACCCTACACACCAACTGGCATATGCTGCTACCTTGCTGGTGTGCTTGACAGCAACATCTCCCGTCTGCAGCTACTGTTTGAATATCCAGGCGTGCTGAATCACACCTAATGTTCTCCAAAGAGCGCTGGTCCTTGAGTTTGCCTGCATCCTCCAGCTTCATATACTCCTCCAGAGCTGATCCACTGTTGACAGCTGCTGCTGCTGCCGCCGGCTGCACTGGTGCAGCTGCAAGGGCCATTGCTGCTGCTCCCAGCATGCCCAGCACGCCGCGCCTGCTGCTGCTGACGCCATTGCTGCTGCACTGCTGTTGCCGCTGCAGGAGTTCGGGCTGCTGCACTGAAGCGAGTAGCTGCTGTCCTCTGGCTGTAGCATTCAGATGCTGTTGGACTGATGTGACATGGTGATGCTGTCTTGCTGCTGCTGGTGGTGACTGCCTCGAGGCAGGCCGCTTACAGGCCTGCTGTTGTTGTTGAAACGACACTTGCATCGCGAACAGTGAGCAGCACGCTACAAGTTGAGGACGTTGTTGGGGGAAATGCGCACAGCCAGCAGCAGGCAGCAGCCAAGTGTCAAACTCGTCGTGTTTCCGAACAGTCAGTTTTGATGTTCTTCACGCCTTGGCTACCCCTCTGCCGAGGAGAAGGAACATTGACTGACGATCTAGCTTCTGCATTGACCACACCAACAATCCAAGATGCATTGCGATGCATTGTGCTACAAAAAAAACTCAAGAAATCAAGTGACGTAGGGACAGCTGACTGAGTGCCCCAGTTCACTCTCCTACAGCCCCCACACAGGGTGTTCTGGACTCAATGTCTTCTCTGTTGTGGAAGCAGCACACAATCCCGTTCAAAGCCAGTCTTATATAGTCTCTCAAGACCAAGTGGTCCAATCTCGCTATCTTTAGCCCAACAGTAAAAGGCATCAGCAGAGAACCCTACTCTGCAGACACACTCAACCAGCGACTGGTGTCACTCACCAGTGGTGGCCAGTAACCACACATGGCCCGCAAAGACCCTGTACAGCAGGACAAGGAGCATGCGAAACACGAGCAGCAGCAGCAGCAGCAACAGCAAGCGCAGGCGCAGCAGCAAGGAGAGCCCCGCCAGCAGCAGCGGCAGGGATGGCAGCACTTAGTGGCAGGTGGTGTGGCTGGCTCGTCTGCTGTGCTGCTGCTGCACCCCTTTGATGTCATCAAGACTAGGCTGCAGGTAATACGGGTGCACCAAGACACTTGTGAAATTGTGTTGGCGGGGCGTTGTTTGGTCCTGGCGGGGGCACAAGCAAGCACTGACTACCCAGCAGGGATATGCACCTGCGTGCGTCAACCCTCACACGGCTCGCACACACAAACTGCCACCCACAAACTATGATCATCACGCGTGTAGACACTTCCCTGCACACTTATATAAAGGCTGCAGTACTAAAATTCAAGGCATGAAAACCACCCAGCCTGGCAGGCACACCTGCAATGTAACACAACATGCATGTGTACCCTGTGCTCTGTCACTGCTTTGGTTTCTCATACTTGGCATTGCTGATCTTAGCTCCTAGCCTGCACCAGACACTTCCAAGCAAACTCTCCAGACCTCAACCTTGCTGAGAGCAGTTACACTTGGCACTTGCTCTTGATCCCAGTTTCCCGGTCTGCATCCGTCATCACTGATGGCACTCAACCCTTGCTGCCTGTGCTGCTGCAGGTGCAAGACGGCCTGCCTGGGCAGCTGCCCATGTACAAAGGCACAAGAGATGCAGTGCGCACCATCCTACGCAATGAGGGTTGGCAGGGGCTCTATGCAGGCCTGGCCCCCTCCCTTATTGGCAGTACAGTAGCCTGGGGCACATACCTGTACCTGTACGAGAAAATCAAAAACTGGTACAAGGATCAACAGGGCATCGGCAGCAGCAGCAGCAGCAGCAGTGGAAGCAGGCCCCGGCAGGGCGAGGCAGCCACCAGGCTGGGTGCGGGGTACAACCTGCTCAGTGCCGCACAGGCAGGGGCCATCGTCTGCGTCTTAACAAACCCTATATGGCTGGTCAAGACGCGGCTAGCTCTGCAGCAGCGGACAGACTTTGTCGCAGCAGCAACGGCCGCCGCTGGCGGTGCCGCCGGCAACGCGGCCAGCAGCAGCGGCATCGCTTACAGGGGCCTGTTCGATGCCTTCGCACGCATTGGGCGGGAGGAGGGCTTCAGGGGTTACTACAAGGGCTTTGGACCCTCTTTGGTGCTGCAGACTGCCCATGGTGCAATCCAGTTTGCAGCCTATGAGGAGCTGAAGCACCTCGCCAGCAGGGCAGGCCAGCCGCAGGGGTCCCCGGATCGATCCCTGACGTCGGCAGAGGTTTCGCTGTACGGTGCGGCGTCCAAGTTCCTAGCGGCCGTGTCAACATACCCTACGCAGGTTGTGCGGTCGCGGCTGCAGCAGCGATCGGAGGGCAGGAGCCTGGTGTACAGTAGCTCGTGGCAGGCGGTGGCAGTGACGTGGCAGCGGGAGGGTTTGGCAGGGTTTTACAAGGGGCTGCTGCCTAGCTTGTTGAGGGTCATGCCGCAGTCGGCTATCACGCTGATGGTGTATGAGGGGGTGGTGAAGCTTTTGGAGCAGCAGGGGCAGGGGCAGGCTGAGGGGCAGGGGCAGGCTGAGGGGCGGCGGCAGGCTCAGCAGCAGCAGCAGCAGCAGAAGCGGTCGATAACAGACGGCATGTCGCCGCTGGTGATTGCAGCAGACACACAGGCTGAGCAGTAGTTGGGCAGCAGTTTGGTATGGGTTAGGGACTTTGAAAGGCAGGAATGTGCTGCAGGATTGTGGGCAAGGCACCAGCATTGAGCCTCACCTGTTGCTGCAGCACTGCAGCCGTTGGCGACACACCAAGGGTGCGGTTGTTGTAGGTTAGCTTGTTTCGCACTGTTGTACAGTAGTGTGCTTTCACTGGCACTGGCATTGATGGTTGATACCACAGATTGCTGGTGATGTAGGTCCTCTTTTGAACCCCATCAGTTTGTGCAAGGTTATAACTGTCCAACTGCATGAACAGAGCTATTTCCAGGCGGCTCAGCAACATGTGATGTTTACTGACACGCATCTCGCAACAGTCACTCTGTCTGTGATAGTTCAGCCACACCAGGTTATTGGGGTTGCTGGCATGAGATGGTATAATACTACACCTGACTCGCGACTGTACAAACCCATGACAATTTGGTCAAGCCTTGACCCCACTAATTGGGATTCAAATCTGAGCTGATTGGAATACCACTGACATGACTGCGGCAGTCATGTGTCCCTGCGGATGAGGCGATCACAGCCATACACGGCCATTCAAAGGCAGCAAATGTCACAGAACTGGGCCCTGTGCACTTGCTCTTGCGCTCGTTCTTGAAGTTTGCTTCAGGGTACAACTCAGCACTCAGACTCTGAGAGCTCAGCAACGATTGTGGGTGGGAGCAACCAGCTGTGAGGGGGGGGGTGGTTGCGAGCAGCAGTTCCTTGAAACAATGGTCAGTTGATGACACATGCGCACTAATGGCAGCTGTGCAAACCAACCCGTGCTTCACTCGGTCTTATCCGTGCCTCAGTTAGCTGTATCCTCAATTAGTGTATCGCGGAATGTCAACATTGATGACTCACCTTTGGTCAATGGCTGCTGATCTGAGAGTTGCACAAGCCTTGTCCTGCCACTTCGGACGACGACACACATCTGCAAAAGAGTTTTCACTACTTCATGCAGGATGGTGTGTGCTCGCTAAGCAATGACCGATTCGGCGCAACTGCCGACGCGGCGGTTTTGGTCTTGCGTGATCAAAGGTTTGGCTTGTGTCACCGGTTACGCACCATACACATGCTCAAAGTGCGCCACCTCTTTCATCGTTGTTTTCATTTTTCGTCATAAGGGTCTGACTTGTACCTTCCTAGGTTCGCTTTGATACGTACAACGGCCGACATCATGTCCACGACCAACAGCACTGCACTGACCAATGCATACCGTTCTGGAAGCCTTGGAGTGGGTTTCTCGGGCTCTGGGGCGCTGATCCTGTACTTTACTGGTGTTACAGGTGAGCTGTGCTGGCCCAGCATCACACTAGTCAGTGTAACCCCCAATCCAATGCAAATCCAATCCAAACCCCCTTGGCGCTGACAGCATCAGCGCCTCATGCGCTGTACCTTCCGCTGCTGTACCTTCTGCTGCTGCGCTGTGTTTGCCTCTGCTGCAGCTGTCCTGCAGCATCTGGGCATCATCAGCAGCAACACCCCCATGGCAGGAGCCTCTGGTGGTGCCACCAATGCACTCCTCACCTGCGCTCAAGTCCCCACAAGGACCCAGTATGATGCCTTGACTGGCCTGGCCTCCAGGTGCAAGGCCGCCAACAACTGCCAGGGCATACTGAACTCAACACTTGGCGCGGCGCTGTCCACATTAGTTCCCGCCAATGCTTCAGAGCTCTGTGGGAACAGCCTGTGGGTGTCTGTAACAACAGCGAAGCCCGACGGAGCCAAAGACACAAATGTGTTGCTGGGCGGCAACTGGAACAACAGCAGGGAGGTTCTTGCAGCAGCCCTGATGTCAGCTTACCTGCCAGGGATCTCAAGGCCCTCGGCAACTGTGAGCTTCCCTGAGCTGCCAGGCATTGGTTCAGGCTATGACGGAGGCTTCTCTTGGGCCCTGCCTTGCCCACCAGGTGAATTTCAATACAGGGTGATCTCAGGATGATTTCAGGATTCTGGATGCTGCAATTGTTGTGAGGGCCTCGCGGCCCGCAGTGGGCTCCGCCACCCTGTGACACAAGCAGAAGACAGCCGGGTACCGGCACCCCGAATCCAACAAGGCATGCTAATACTGCAAGCACCCTTGCTAGTGCAACTCGATGTGAACTTACACCTCGAAAAAAGACTCTTTGGCTGGCTGTTACTGACAGAGCCTGTTGCCCTGGCCTGACCTGATGTGCAGGTGTTGCATACTGTGTGAAGGTTGCAGCTGCAGAGGGACAATTGCAAGAGAGAGGGGTTGCAGGCTTCTTGGCTATGTACAATGGGATGGCTACTGGCCCAAATTTCAAAGCCTTGGCTGCTGCTGATCCATCCACAGGTGAGCTCACCAACTTGGCGACCTGGGGGTGATTTGTCCAGTAGCCCTGTTCCTTAGTGATCTTATTTTTCCACCAGCTGGTGTCTAGTGGGGGTCGGGGTGTGGAGAAACAAACCGTTTCCGGGAGCAACGTCAACTGCAACTGCAACTGCACAGGTTACCTGGCTAGCTGGGTCTTGGGCCGTCACTGAGGCTTGCATCATGCAGTGACATCTTGCTTGGCACGGCCTATATGTTCCGGCCCCAACTGCAGTCACTGCAGCTTGAAGCTGCTGCACAGCTTGTCCGACATGCACTTAGTGCATAGTACCATATGTATGCATGTGACAGCATTTGCTGTAGAGGGCTCCACACCTCATGTGAGTACTTCACATAGTTTGTCACTCTGCAAGCTGGGGTCACTCTGACACTGCTGGTGTGTGTGTTGCTCCCTGCAGGCCCCTTCCTTCCTCTCAACCCCACCGTGATCCCAGTCCCAACTAGAGACATCTTCCCAGGCCTTGCTAAGCCTCTGACTGTGAATGCGACTGAGTGGGCCTCATGGGCCCTCAACGTCCCTGACAATGCCACCCTAAAGATGGTGTATGACACTGGACGGGAGGATGCTGCTTTTTGGGCCAGCAGGGAGGGGCTGGCCAGTGCTGCTGATGCCACTAAAGCCTTGCAGGCTACAGCGGTCAGTCGCTGATGCTGCACAGCATCGGATAGAGGGTGACCCTGTAGAGTCTGCTGGTGTTGGCAAGACAGTGATGTGTGTACCAGACTTGAATGGACATGTTTGCACTGCATTGGGTTGCCAGCAGTGTTTCGAGCAATTTGAGATCATCGTTTGAAAGATCAGCACCACACGACTAGCTGACATGTACATGTTGATGGCAAGGTATTGCTGTGATTGCAGCTGGGAGCCAGGCAGGGGGAGGTCAGGAGATACGGCATCATGGAGTCCAGCAGTAGCAGCACCCTCACCAGCAGCAGCACCAGTATCAGCAGCAGCAGTATCTCAACCACCAGCAGCAGCAGCAGCAGCAGCAAAGCTGTGTGTCTGTTGCAGCCCAATGTCACCTGGCACTTGGGCTGCAAGTGGTGTTGCACAGTTCTGGGAAGATGGCGTTTGCAGCCTTGACTGCATGTGCACACTGTGCCCACGGCATCAAGTTGCACTGCTGGTGGCCCGCCTTGCATTACCTTTTGAGGAGTTGGCTGCTGCACTTTGTGGGCTTCATGTACCTATACATGTTATTGTGGTGGTTGTCATTGGTGGGACAGTTATGATCACACTTCTGCATCTGCCACAGATTACTGTTACTGTCAACCTGTACAGTAGCTGGATCTGTAACAAACCTGTCAAGAAACTGTACAAACGCGGAAGTCAAACTGCACAGCGCTGATCAGCATCATGATGCAGCCAGAGCAGTGTACTGCATTGTGCTGCCTAGTGGCACTTGTCAGCCATGCCATTCAAGGGCCAGGGGTTTACGTAAACTGTATACAGATTGACAACAGGCACTAAGCAACTGCATATCATGGCATCCTGCAAACCGCCAGGGGTTTGACGTCTGACAGATATCTAGATCTGGTTGAAGCCTGGTCTGGACGCCAGACCAAGAAAACTGTTCAACTGGGCACCAACATAGGGGACGCTTCGGTCAAAAAGGGGTCTGTTTCAACCCAGCGGGCGGAACTGCACCCAGATGCCACACTGAGCACAATCTTGCAGTGCTTTGTGGCATGCTGCTGCTGTCAGGTGGCTACGCCAGTGCCTGAATGCCCATTACCATAGGTGATGGAGATGCTGCCGACGACTCGTAGTCAGCCCTCAGACTACGCTGCCGGCGAGTTGCGGCCCCTGCCCTTGCCCCTCCTGTGCTGGCCTCTGTTAGCCGCACTGCTGGTGTCGCTGCCGGCGGCCGTTGCTGCTTTCCTGCTGCCGCCTGTCCCCACCACGCCTGCCTTGCCAGCCTTAGCGGTAGCAGCAGGTGGAGGCTGGGCATTGGCTGCGCACCACTTGACGGCCCTTTGCAGCAGCAGGGGTGGCCAGCCTGAGCTGTCCTGCTGCAGGTGCTGCACCCTTAACTGCACCCAGCCCTGGAAGTCTGGGAACAATTCCGTCCAGTGAGTTTCACTTGAGCGGTAGGCAGTAGCCAAAGACACCTGCAGGCACACAACAGAGGAGGAGGACACATGGCTAGGTATGCATCTCGAGATTGTTGTACTCATTGCCTCCTTCACCAACATTACAGGACAACGCAGGGACTGCAGTTGTGTGTAGCGGTGCCAAGGCAAAGCCCCGGCCACTGCCAGTGCACGAAACAACCGCACCCATAATGCACATCTAAGTGCAGATTGTTCAGCAAGGTTACCTTCTGTCCAGCGCAAGTATGTGCACTGGTGTCACTGCATGTATGCATGCATTACGTAGAACCCACCTGCTCCTGTCGGCCGATAGCCAGCAGATACTCCAAGCGCAGCACCAACCGGCCGCTGCAGTTGTCGCTGTAAATCAGGGGCCAGGCTTTGGTCCGCTTGCACGGCTGCCGCTGTGTATGCTGCCGCTTGTACTGGTCCCACAGCACTGAGAAAATCGGCAGCATCTCCTGCATGATCGCTAGCCTGCTGTCTTGCCTGATATCCGGGTCAAATAGCTCAGGCAGCTCAAGCCGCAAGGCCTTCAACACGTCTCCCCGGAATGTTTGGCAGCCTGCTCTGGTCAAGGGGTACAAGCCCTCCGCTGTGCTGTTGTCCGCAGCGCTACCATTGGCTGGTTTCACATGGTACATCTTCCACTTCTTGCTGCGGGCTACCAGCGCTGCGAGCAGCTGCATGTGGGCGGCCACCAGCTGAGCATCAAACATGACGATACGGGGGTAGGTCTGCAGAGTTGCAGCCAGAAAAATGAACAGCAAGCACACAGCCCTTGAGACTTGTACATTTGCACCCATGAGCAGGGTCAGCACAGAACAGCACCTCACAAACAGGGTAAGCACCCAATAGCACCTTGACGATGCATGCCTGTATATTAGTATATGTGAGGAGTGGCACATGCCTTGTTGCAGCGCTCTGCTCTGTACTGTCAAAGCATGATGCTCCTTGTCACGATACACCAACCTGTTATCGTGGCGACAGGTCCAACAGAGAAGCCGTTCATACGTGCACACTAAATGTATTGTTAGCGTCGTCCACAACAGCCGCCAATTCAAACAGCGGCAGCTAGCAGGCCTGCAGCCGTAGCACCCGCTCACCACAACAACTTTGACGACTTCTGAGCGGTCTACGTGTAGCGTGTCCGCCCACACATCCATCTTTGAGGTGATGAATGCAGGGCGGTAGAGCAAGAGGAATGGGTAGTGGCAGCACATGGTCTTCACCTGGCGCACCGGCAGGCTGAAAACTGCCACCAGCAGCAAAGGGTGCGTGACAATGACGGATCACAAGGTCAGTGATCGCGTGGCACGCGGGGCTCGTTCAGCAATAGCAACAGCTGTGCAGCGATGAGACCAGCGCCAGGCCAAGGCTGGATCAGACTTAGGCGATGCGCAGTGTGACCACACCCAGCAACCCAGAGGCTTACACAACAGAAGCAGCACGTCCAGTACAGTGACTACAGGGAGGGACAAGTACAGTTCGTCAGCACAGCACTTCACAAGACATGCACAACACTTTGCCGCCCACCTGATGCGAGCCCCTCCACCTTGCTTGCGATAGTGTTGAGGTCGTGGGAGACTACATTTGGAGCATAGCGGAAGACCTTCCTCGCAGCGGCTGCATCACACTCCAGAAGTTGCTGCAAGCCTTCAAACCTCTTAAACAAAGCGTGGGTGCTGAAGCATAGGAGACTGGGGTTGTGCCGGACGGCATAGCACAGGCCGCTGTCAGTAGCACTCATGAGTTCCTGTCCACAGGCAACAAGGACAGCAGCAGTGCCACCACAGCAGTCACAACACCGCACCTGCATGCCATTGTTGCTGAAAAAGGAGGTGAGCTCGAGCTCAGTCAGTACATTTGGGGCCTAATCCTGGGAGGGGCAGTATGCATGGCCTCTGAAAGTGCACCCGCACTTTGTGTCACCACTTCTTTGGCAGCACATCCCGCTTGGGAGGTCATAGCTCACCCGCAACACGTCCAACTTCTGTGCAACAGTGACGGGGTTGGCGACCAGGAGGGTGGGCTGCTTGGACAGGATGTGGCGCACATCATCAGCACTTAACCCCAGGGGCTTCAAGAGCCTAGAGAGCTCCACAAGGTTTGACGCCAGGTGCATGTCGTCTGTGTTCAGCGCCCTGAAACACACGGCGACAAAACCGTTGTCAGCGCTCTTTTCAGCATAGACGGTACAAGCCATGCACATCAATAGGTTGGCAAGAAAGGTAACTCAGCTACCGCACGGCCTGCAAGGAAGCTCGTGCATGCAATATACTAGCTGCCGTCGCCAGTGCATGCAGGAAACACGCACGCCCTGCCCAAAAACAGGCGCAATTAGTGTTCACACACCTGGGCGCCTTACGGACAAACCGCTGCAGCTGCTGGTCTGTGCAGCCCAGGAGCTTCTGCAGCGCCTCGCTGTTCTTGTCCAGGCTGGCGCTGTTGGAGGACAGCAGGTGAGGCTGGTCACTCAGCATCGCATGCGCAGTCTCTGCACCCCACCTGCACAGCACGCACAGCATACACACGCCTCAGCAACAAATTGATCAGGCCCCACAGTCCGTACATAACTGAGAAGTAACCACTTCCCAGTTACGTACGGACGGCATATCACACTGGTTTCTTTGTTTTTGCGGCTCATCACTGTGGTGCTGGGACAGCTGATACAGCACCACCCAAGGCAAACATGCTGCAATGTTGACATTCACAGAGCCCTACATTGAAGGTCATGATCGACTAATAGCCTGACACATAGGTGTATGCAATAGCTAGCGCATTGATTGGGACAGACGCAGTGTTGGCCGGCAACAAACAAACACACAGCGCTGGCGTGGTGCACTACGCCAGAGACACCCAAGTCACCCATCCCTGTCCAGACACTATCGCTAGTAGCGGCACATTGCCCCAAACTCCAAGCTGAGCTTCCAACCAGTCACATCCAGTCACATCCAACTCACTGTTGCACAAAATGCTCCAGCTTCTTTCTGAAGGTTTGCACTGGGCCGCTCATGTGAGATGACTCTGACGCAGCCAGCAGCTCTGGCCGGGGCGGCATGCCCAGCACATCGACATACACATCGTGCCTCTCCTGCAGCTGCTGCAATGTTGCTTCAGGGTCTGCTAGCAGCAGCCGCAGCCTGGTCGCCTTGTGGATGTACCTCAAGGCCGGGTCACGGCCCAGGAGATGTGCAACACCATTCAGCAACACGCCCAGACGGCGGGCAAGGTCACCAGACGGAACCTGGCAGATGAGGGCAGAGGTGGGGAGGAGGGGGACAAACCATTATGGGGATACAAACCACTCATGCCTCTATGGCTGTTTCTCGAGGCCCTGATCATCATATGCCTAGGACTGTAGCGCACAGCCAGTAGTCTTGAATGCAAGAGACATGCAGCTGGCAAAGAAACAGCATCTTATGTATGGACTTGCAGATGTGATTATGTGAGCGCCGACATTGTTAACCCGCAGGGCAGTCATTGGGGACAGCGTGTGCCCAAGTGGCGCTGCCTTTGATATCAACACATGCACGCACCATGAGCAGCCTGGGGTCAAGCACGAGCAGCGTCTGAACATCAACATCAGCCCAGCTGAGAGAGGGTGCGCTGGCACCCTCCCCTGACCCTGCTGCCGCCACTGCTTGGCTGTGCGCCTGTAGCAGCTGTCGCAGGTGTACAAGGGGCCTCCTGGGTGACATGGGCTGGTGACTTCCCCGCCGCATGTGCAGCGGGGAGGTTGCACTAAGCGCTCTGATGCGGTGGGCAATCCAAGCCTGCAGCGCAATTATGAAGCAAGGAGTTCAGGGGCAAGCAGGCGGCAGCAGAGCAGCACAGGGTGTCCTACGGTGCCATGCATATGTGATACAGTCAGGTGCTTTTTGAAAACGATGTGCGCACGGCTTGGCGACTGACCCTGCAGAGGGAAAGGCAGGAGGGGTGGCTGGCTATGTTGCAGAGGTCACAATCGGGCACTGCCTGCTAGTTGTTCATGATTGCATGTGCTGTGCACCAGCTATACCCTCCATCCGCCACAGATCAGCACAGCGGTGCAGTGTCTGCAAGAAGGGCTCCTTACCTCATGTACAGCTTTAGCTGCCGGCAGGTTCAGCCCCAAACCCTGCAGCCTGTCCAGCTGCTCCTGCTGCATTGCAGCATATGACTCTGCCGCAGAGTTTGGTGCTGTTGGATCATGAAGAGCTTCAGCTGCCTGGGTCTCCTGCTGCTTTCTTGGCTTTCTTCGCTTGCTGGCTGTTGAAGACTCAGCAGGCAGAGACCGACTGCTGTTGCTGCTGCTGCTGCTGCTGCTGCTGGTGTAATGCTTGAGCACCTGACCCAGGCTTGGTGCGTTGACCAGCACTGCAGCAGAGAGCGACCTGAGCCCCTGAAAAGCTGTTGCCTGCAGAGCACTGATGCTGCACCATAGGCTCCCTGGTAGCGCTTGCATGCTGACCAGCTGCCTCCCTCAGCTACTGCATCCGTCAAGAAGAGCTTCAGGCATGATGGGAGACGACGACATGTGCAGCTGCATGCTCCATGGTCAGTGCTGCTGCTGCTGCTGCCGCCAAACCAAGCCCCTGAGCTGCATTTGACCAGGATATAGCTGCCAAGAAGTCAAATGACAATCACAGGGTGCGAGGATGAATGTAAGGCGTTCAGGAAGGTAGCTGAAGCCTCCTGGGTGCGGCTTGGCTGCTGCTGGTGGCACCAGCCTGGTGCTGCTGCTGCTTTCCAGGAGAGAGTTGTGCTGTGATCAGAGATGCACGCCTAATGGGCGATGAATACGTAATCAAACTTGTACTGAATGCATTGTCATGAGCTTGCCAGGCTGCTGCCGCGTTGTCGAACGAATGGATCGAGACTCAGGATGAGTCAAGGAGTTCAAAACGAATTCTCACTAACGTCACCGCAAACTGGTCTATAGTCGTAGAGCAGTCCTGTCATTATTGAAAGGGGAAGAAGTCGGCTCCCCCGTGTCCTGGTTGCTTCAAAAGTGCTTTGATCACTTGATCAATACAACATCTGCCAGCATGTTCTTTGTCTGAACTTCTGCAGTGATATCTGTTTGGTCATGCATAAATAGAACATGGTGGCTACAAGGCACGCCGAGGCTGAGAGAGAACAGGTCAGCATGCTGGCCACAGCAAAGGGATTCAAACGATTGCTGCCAGGGCAGATGCCACTAATGCAGGTGGCACTCGAGCGTACTCAGTACAAGGTTGCACCTGCATTCCCATGCGCTCGCCATCGGACATGGGATGCACACATCAATCATACTCCATATGCAGCAGGCACTGCCAGCGATGCAGACGGGGCCAGGGCTCACTGGGTTCGAACACATGTGAAGGAGTGCATGCCTCATCACATTTCTCACTCTGTTGCAACCAAAACCATGCACGTTCTGGTCCCTGGTGATCTGCACCACCACCACCACTAAGCAGGGCAGTCTATGCTCACGAGGAAGAGGGAGAGTGTAGGGGCGGCAGCCTTGGCAAAACCCACACTGTGTCACAAGAAGGCAGAACAATCATACGTGCACCTGTGTGCGCTACCCTGACTTGCACCCCTGCCTGCACAATGCTCATATGTACAGGAGGCAGAGCGGCCTGCCACCAGGGGCCGGCACCACCCCCGGCAGCGACAACAGCAGCAGCACATAGACGACAGCGCAAGCGACGATGGAAACTCAGAGGAAGGCGCCTCAGAGGGTCAGGAAGACTCCGACTTTGAAGACGGGGCAGCAGCAGCAGCAGCTGGTGCAGACGATGATGCAGGGACTGCTGGCCGTTCAGCTCGTGCTGGCAGGTCTCTGAGAGACACTATCAAGAAGCCACCCCCATCGGTGAGCATGTTGCGCAGGACAGCTGCTACAACAACCCAATATTGTTGTAGCACCAGACCAGCAGCAGCTTAGCCTACAGGTTTTAGGTATCAGAGCATGTGGAGCGGTTGACTTCCAGCCTTACCCTGTGCACAGCAGCGTGCATGCGCCATGTAGTTCAAGAGTTGTCAGCAGTGCCTTTTCAGAACCTCACCAGAAGTGTGGCCCTGCATGCCTGTGTGTGCCTCACTTACATGTCACTCTGCACGCTGCATCGCCTTGCAGAACATAATCCAGACCTTCACCCGCCAGCCAACCCCACCCAAGCAGCCCAGCCGTGCAGAGCGCCGGCAGCAGCAGCGCGAGCAGGAGCGCCTGCAGCGCCAGCAGGAGGCCCAGCTGCAGGAGCTGGAGCAGCAGCAGCGGGAGCTGCAGGCTGCCCTTCGTGCTGCTGCTGGTCAGTCGCACCTGACCCGCCACCAGACAAAGCTGCTGAAAGTCTGGGCGGAGGGTACAGCAGACATTGATGCAGCGACGATCGACGCAGCAGCACTGGGGGATGCTGATGCCTCAGCTGTGCTGGCAGCAGCAGCGGGAGAGGCGCTGGTGAAATCAGAGCCTGACAGCGAAGCAGCAGCAGGGGGTGGGGAGGATGGGGCGGAGGAGGAGGAGTCGGAGGGGTTGGCAGGAGATGAGGCGGATGGTGGCAGCTCCGAGGGGGGTGAGGGTGCAGCCGGCAGGGGCAGCAGGCGCAGGCAGCCGTCTGCGGCTGCGGCAGCATCAGGTGGAAATGCCAGGGGTCTCAAGGGGAGCTGCTGCGGCTGAAGCAAGCAGCAGCAGAAGCCAAGGCAGCGGAGAGGCGCAGGCGGCAGCGCGAGGCAATCCGTCAGACCACCAAGCACCAGCGCATTCTGCGCGACCTAGGGGACAGCAGGCGCAACAGCTTTGACGATGTAGTGCTGGAGTACAGCAGTGAAGAGGGCCAGGGGGAGGAGACCAGCTCGCAGGATGGGTCGGGGGAGGGGGGAGCAGGGGGCGGCAGGCGGCTGCGCAAGCGGCGGCGGGCCACGTGGAGTGAGGATGGCTCCGAGGGCGAGGAGGCAGACGGCGAAGAGGTGGGGGTCTGGGTTTAGGGTGCTGAACGTGTGCTACACTTGCATCTGGCAGCCTGGTAGGCAAAGCCGCAGTAGATTTATCCATCCGTGATTTCATCGCATTTTGGGGTCTTGGGTAAAAATCATGGCAGCTGACATCCATCAGCGTTTGCCTCTGCATGATTCAACATGACTGAGCTTACTTGCGCTTGCTTCTGTACTGGTTGTACCGCTGTGTGTGCAGGACTATGGCAGTGGGAAGAAGAAGTACAAGCTGCGCTCACGTGACAGGACACTCCCTGAGGCGCGTCCTAGCCGCCATGCCCCACCAACGTAAGCAATGTCAAGCCATGAATGCACAAGCATGACATACGTCGACCTACAATTGCGCTGTGTCAAACTTGTGCCAAAAAAACTTGATTTCGCTGCACAGCCGCTGCACAAGTGCATTGGGCGGGCGGTCAGTATGTTGTGACAACTCCATACTGGTGGCGCTGCCAAACATGACAACCATGATGACCTGTGTTGTGGTGGATGCTCAACCTGGCTGCTTTGTGGCATCTGTGTTGTGGCATACTTTGCTTTTCTTTACACTCTTTTGCAGGCGGCCCAGGGTGCGCGCAGCAGACCCACGCCGGCAAGCGAAGCATGTGCGGCATGAGCGCAGGCGTGGTGGCTTCTCAGACTTGAGCAGCGATGATGCTGACGCCGGCATGTTCATGGGGGGACACTGGAGCAGGCTGGTGGGTTCATGGGCATAAGGTTTTTGCGGCAAGGCGTGCCCACCCCCTTCCTTGCACTCTGTTGGTTTCAATGCACTGGGGCATGTCGCAGGGAACGGTTGGGCTGTTACTGCTGTTGGGCGCCTTGGTTGTTGCTGGTTGAAAAGCTGCGTGCCAAGTCCACACTGCTGCCGCTGTTGTTGCTAGTAAGCTGGTGCTAGCAGTGGACAATGCGTGCAACGCCTAAGGCTTCATCCGTCGTGATGTCTGAACATTGTGCAGGCTGCGGCTGGGGCACCCACAGGCCCCTACTACATGCCAGGTGCAATGCCCCCCACCCCAGCAGCAGCAGCCGTTGCTGCAGCCGCTACAGCGGCTGCAGGCGGCCTGCTGTCCCCAAGGGCCAGCCTAGACAGACGCGGCAGCGCATTCCTTGATGCCCCTGGCACTTCCAACAGGGCAGCGGGGTCAGGGTGGGGTCAGTGGGCGCCATCTGCTGCGCCTGGGGAGGCAGGGTGGTCTGGTGGGGGTGGTGGACCTGCAGCAGCGGCTGCGGGAGGCACTGCGGCAGACAAGCGTGGCGCGGGGCTGGGCCAGGAGCTGATCACTCCTCTACAGGTCGACCCTTCGATTGACTTTGACCAGGTGCGCTGGCTTTTGGCAGGAGACGTCAAGTGATGTTCCTGCACATGCCTTTTTTAGCTGTTGGTCTCACTTTCTGCCCCTGCACCGCGAGCAATGGCCGTGCAACCAGTGTTTGCCCTAGGCACTGCTGCATTGACAGTGCGCACGCCTGTTCCGTGCAGCATCCCGGTGAATCCTGCTCACTCACAAGGTGAAGTAGCTCCACATGTCACAGCAGGGGTTGCCACACTCTTGATACACTAAGGACACAGCACCGTCATCTTCCCCACACCTGCTGAGAACGGCCCCGTGTTTGTCTTGCAGATCGGCGGCCTTGACCAGTACCTGTCAGCCCTGAAGGAGATGGTGTTCCTACCACTGCTGTACCCGGAGATTTTTGACAAGTTTGGGGTCAACCCGCCCCGCGGGGTTCTGTTCCATGGTCCACCAGGCACTGGCAAAACCCTGGTGGCCAGGGCCTTGGCTGCTCAGGCCAGCAGAGCTGCTGGGCAGAAGGTGAGTCATCACAGTGACAGCAGCACTGACGGTCACTTGCACATGTTTCATGCTGCTTTTGAAATTATCTTGGCTTGCCTTGCCAAATACTGGAACTGCAACTGAAAAGGCATTTTGATTGCTGTCTCCAGAACGAATGCTGGCTGCATACCTGTCGAGACATACTTGGGTAAACCAGCTCCTACAGGATGTGTGTGCTGTGAAATGCTGTGCTGACCTTGCTGCAGCCTTTGCATAGTCACACCTGATCCGAGAGACTGGGGTACGTCAGTAGGCCCTCTGGGTACTCTCATGAGCCCTTGCTCGCTGGCTAGCACCGAGGTTGGGACCCTGTCCCCAATTACTGTACTGCACTGTACTGTACATACCGCAGGTGTCCTTCTACATGCGCAAGGGTGCTGACCTGCTCAGCAAGTGGGTGGGTGAGGCAGAGAAGCAGCTGAGGCTGCTGTTTGAGGAGGCATTCAAGCACCAACCTGCCATCATCTTCTTTGACGAGATAGACGGCCTGGCTCCGGTGAGTGTGGCCGACAATACAGTATAGTACACTGATGGTGGTGGGGAGTCTAGGGCACTGGCCAGCGAGCCTTAGCTAAGACGTTTGCAGGAGGCACCAAAGCACCAACCCGCCATCATCTTCTTTGACGAAATAGACGGCCTGGCTCCGGTGAGTGTGGCTGACAATACCGTACAGTACAGTGGGCACCACATGGCCATGCCTTTCTCTCTGACAGCGGCTGCTGAGCCAGGATGTTGGTGATGTTACTTTGGGTTGGTCAAGCTGTACACGCCAGGTTGAGGTGTGAGTGAAGCCTGTTAACTCACTACTTCCTGGGCATTCAACCCTTGGCTAACTCCTGATTTTGATGACAAAATCACTATGCTGCGAGGGTGCGGCAGCACCACAGTGCGTCAGGGGACAGCTGCCGCTTGAACCGGGTGGTGCTAGGCACACCATGGGAAAAAATGTTACTGGAATTGACGGCTGGCTTGCTGGGTGTTCTCGATCGCCCTCACACCTGACCTGAGAAATTGGGCTACGACAGGTTCTTCGGGGCACCCTCATGAGCCCCTGGCTCGCTGGCTAGTGCCGAGGTTGGGACTCTGTCCCCAATTGCTGTACTGTACTATACTGTACTATTGAAGAGTCGTTTGGGATTGGACCAGGCTGTCTTCACCATGGTTTCCAAGACTGCTTGCCCCCTGGCCCTCTTGTCGCTGCAGGTGCGCACCAGCAAGCAGGACCAGGTGCACAACAGCATTGTGTCAACCCTGCTGGCACTGATGGATGGCCTGGAGAGCAGGGGCCGGGTGGTGCTCATCGGAGCAACCAACAGGCCTGACGCCCTTGACCCGGCCCTCAGGCGGCCTGGCAGGTAGGACTCGTGCCATCACTTGGCTGCAAGCATGTGTTTTGATGGCTTGACAATTCAGTCGTTCGGAAGTTCCTGCTTTGCGCAAGTGTATATTACAGGTTTGGGGTTAGCGCCAGCGGACAGTGGTTGCCGACAAACAGCCTGGCAACGTGTCTTGCCTTGAGTGAAGGATTCAGGCCTGGTTGGGCACTGACATGGCACCGATATGCTGTGGCAGCATATGTTGCAGCTACAGCAAGGTGTCCCAAAGCTCTGCAGCTTGGCCTGCTGCAGCGTAGGCCTTGCGTGTGCTGTCACCTGTCCACACATCGTCCAATCAAATTGTGTGCATGTCTGCAGGTTTGATCGTGAGCTTCTGTTCCCCATGCCTGACCTGTCAGCTCGACGGTCCATCCTGACGATCCACAGCAGGCACTGGCAGCCGCCACCCTCCCCTGAGCTGCTGGACGATCTGGCGCAGCGTACTGGCGGCTACTGCGGGGCAGACCTGCGGGTGAGCAGTACGATGCAGTACAGTACAGTAGGAAACCGTACAGTACAGTACAGTACAGTACAGTACAGTAAGATACAGTACAGGTGCGGACGAAGTACACCCTTCATCAGCCCAGTTAGCCAAGAGCTCTTGAGGGTGCCGATGATAAAAGAGCCGTCACTGGGAAGCTGGCAGTAGGGCACTGCGGCATATAGGCCACGGTCACGACATGCGCTGTCACCTCTCTTCCCTCTCTTTTTCAGGTTCTGCACTGCCAGCAACATGGATCGGCATCCCACGGTACTCTTGCACATCTGGTACTTAGCACACATCCTGCCGCCTTGCTAACAAGACTGCTCTGGCTCTGCCGTGCTGTGTGCTGGCCGCCAGGCGCTGTGTGCGGAGGCGTCCCTGGCGGCACTGCGGCGTGTGTACCCACAGATCTACACGTCTGACGTGAAGCTGCTGATTGACGTATCAGCTGTCAGGGTGACGCGAGCTGACTTCACTGCAGCCATGAAGGGTAAGCTGTGGAGTGGATAGTGTGGGGGTCTTTTGCATGTTTGCTTTCGTAACCTGCAAGACTGATCTCAAGAGACACCTCAAGCGAACAACAGTCAACATCACTTGTTTGCTGACAGCCTCACGCTTCCATGGTGTAGATTGCTGCCTGCAACCATGGGCGGTGTCCGTCACTGACAGCATTTTTGACCAGCTGGCGTGTCCATTTCTGTGTTTGCTGGGCAGATTTGACACCTGCCGCCCACAGGGCCACCGCCAGCCACGCCAAGGCCCTCAGCCCTGTCATTGAACCCTGCCTGGCCCAGCCCCTGAGGTCAGCGCTTGCCCAGATACAGCAGCTCTTCCCGCCTGCAGCAGCATGCATGGCAGCAGCTGCTGCTGCGGCGGCTGGCAGCAGTGCCGGCAGCAGCGGCCGCGGCCTTGCTAAGATGGGCGGTGGCGGCAGCACTGGCGGTGGAGGGAGTGCGGGGCAGATGCTGCACATGGCGCGGCCGAGGTTGCTGCTGGTTGGGGAGGCAGGGGCGGGTCAGCAGCAGCTGGGTGCTGCTGTGCTTGCGGCGTTGGAGGGCCTGCCTGTGCACTGCATAGGGCTGACCAGCCTGCTCGCCAATGTGGCTGCCAGGTGAGGACGGTAGGGCAGGTGGCAACGTGCAGGCGTCACCACACTCGTCATTGCAATGATGCGCAGCTGCACCACCTGAGCCCCTGCTGTGTGGTTCTCAATTCTGGTTATGCTGCATGCATGTGTGTATCACGCCAGTTGTTGTATAGTACGTCCTGTCATGTGTTGACGTATGACTGTCACCCAGCAGATACATGTAATCAATCATGACGATCAGTAAGATGTGCTGACACATGAGTTGCATCGAATATCCAATGTGCATGTTTGTGGTGTGTGTGCAGGTGTGTTGAGGAGGCCTTGGTGTCAGCCTTCACAGAGGCCAGGCGGTCAGCCCCTGCAGTGATCTATTGGCCACAGGTGAACACAGCCTCAAACAACACACTCCATGCTGCCGTGCAAAGCTATGCATCAGCACCCAGGCTTGCTGCATCATGCCTACTTGATATTCTCGCCGCAGCCCTGCCAAAGCAATGGAGTTGATCAAATGCTGCCCCTCTTGTTCAAGAATAATTCAACCCTGAAAGTCGCTGGACTTGTTTCCGGCTGCACTGCAGGCGCACTTATGGTGGGCCGCTGCAGGGTCGGGCCTCCGCTGCGCCCTGGTAGCCCTACTGGACGACCTGCCTGCCGACCTGCCCCTCATGCTGCTCGCCACAGCAGAGCTGCCACCAGCAGACCCCCCAGCTGCCGCAGTTGGTGCCCTGCCAGGCAGCAGCGGCAGGCAGCTGCTACCTGCAGGGCCCACACCAGCAGCAGCCGCGGGCTCTGCAGGCAGAGGATTTGCAGGACCCAGCAGCAGCGGCGGCACCCAGCAGCAGGAGGTCCTTGAAGAGCTGGGTATGGACCCCACACTTGCTGCACTGTTCCCGCCCTTGGGGCGGATGTCGGACCTGCAGGGGCTGCTGCAGGGGCTGCAGCAGAAGCCGGTCAGCACACCGGTAGCGCAGGAAGGGCAGCCGCAGGAGGCGGCGCAGGTGCAGCAGCAGCAGCAGCAGCAGGAGGGACAGGACTGTGATGCACTAGGGTGGGTGCTGCTGGGCAAGCCTGGGCCTGCTGAACACCGGAGGATGTTCCAGGTGTGGAGGCATTATCTGACCTGCTATGATGGGAACATGAACACATTCTATGCACAGTTTTCTCAATCTAGCTGCCCTGCAGTCGTACATGCGTGATGACATCTCGCAAAGTTCGCCAGCAAAACATCAGACGGGTTCACGCCTGCATCGGCATGCGAGGTCAGTTAGCAAAGAGCAAGAGCATCAGCCGGCTCTTAGTGCATACTGCACACAGCAGCAGTACATCACCAAGACCTCAGGCTGCATATGTGATGCATTGTGGTTATAGACAGCCGCTGCCTACTGGCTCATTGAACCGTCTCGCCTCCGGCTGATGTCTGACTGCCTCTTCAGGGCATCTTTGAGGCTGCTGCCGCCCCTCCCGTGCCTGAGGAGGACACTGCTGGGCAGCAAGCGCCCGCACAGCTGCCGCCTGCTCCTGATGCAGCTGCTGCAGCTGAGGCGCAGCAGAAGGCAGCTGAAGCGGCAGCAGCACGGGTAGCTTATGAGGAAGATCAGGTGCGATACTTTTTGCTGTGTGAGGGCTGCAGGCTCATGCCGTGCACTTCACATGTAACGTCGTGCAGTTGGGGTGCATGTGCTGTGCAACGGTGCGCCTGTGCGTCAGCGTATCATGGCTGCATTTTTCAGGCCTGCCAAGACACAGGACAGTGTGACGTTGCATCTGGATGCACTTTCACCAAGATACCGCGGCAACTCGCACTGCATCATGCCTTGCTTGCTGTGTGTTGAGAGGGACAAGAGAAGCTGCTGCCAGCAATGCACAGTGACTAAATTTGTCTTCAGCATGCAATGAATCGATGCTGGTGAGGTCCTGCACTGGCCTCACGCCTTCCAAGTCAACAGGGCGCGGCAAAGAATGGTGAACCCTCTGGCTCTCACCAGGGGCCACTGTTCTGACAGATCTGTTGTGATGCTGTCCCACAGGCGGTGCTTCGCTCCCTAAGGATGATCCTGCGCGGCATTGTGCAGCGCACACTGACTCTCAAGCGGTGAGATCATATCCAGCATCAGCGTGACCCATGGCTTGGAAACAACAGCGCCACATGCCTCTCACACCTCTCAGTCAAGCTGGGCAGGTTCTAGGTTTTGCGCTTGTCAGCAACCATGTCCAGTCATACCCTGTCCACATGTGGAAGGGTTGGCCAAGGGTTGGAGCGCAGAGCGCATGTGCTCGTGTGCTACCGGGTCAGGCTTTTGGTTGCAGTACAAACGCAGTACAACTGTAAACCAATCAACGTGCAGTGCAATCCAAGTCCACTGCCACATCTTCGAGGTAAGTATAACAAGATCAATAAATGAAAAGGCAGGATTGTCCTGCTGTGTGCTGTGTGGCTGTGCAGGTACCGCCTGTTTGCTGAGCCGCCCATGCTTGATGATGAGGAGGGCATGCAGGTCCTGCAGTGCCTCACCTGCCCCATGGACCTGCTGACAATGCTGTACAAGGTCAGCGGTTTTTGGGGTTTTGCACAATAAGGCTGTTGGTATGCAGTTTGCAAACTTCACAAATGTGAACTGATGTATGTGTTGTGCGCAACTGAAGCCCTGCCACATGACAGTAATCACTTTATGGACAGTCACCAGCTATCACGGCAGGCTGTCTTGCAATGCTTTGAATTGCTGAGCTCTGCACAGCATGTTATCAACCACAGCACTTGCTTGTGTCGTGCGCTGCCCATGCCATTGACACTGTGCCGTCGTGCTGCATGTCTGTCCACCACCAGGTTGACCACCAGCAGGATAATATCACACCACCACACTCTTTCATGTCATGTGCCTGCCCTTGTCGCCCATGATGTGTGTTCATGGCTCCAACGATATGCTTCCATGCTGTCCACCATCAGGTTGACCACCAGCAGTACATTACCCCACACCCACAACAGGCGCATCTTGATCCACTGAGTTGATTCAGTGTGGAGAGTACCGCCCAGCGTAGGAAGTACCCACTTTGTACAACCCCCCCCCCCCCATATGCCCTCGTGCTGTCCACCACCAGGTTGACCACCAGCAGTACATCACCCCTGCAGCATTCCTGGCCGATGCCCACCTCATCATCAAATGTGCAGAAGAGCTCTACGGACAGACACACGAGACCACCATCGCTGCTCCGCTGCCAACATCCACGGCCAATGCTACCGCCGTAAGGGCAGCTGCACACGCACTGCGAAGGTCAAATGCAGCAGCTGGGCCAGGAGACGCAGCAGGGCCGCCTGCGGCAACAGCAGCAGCAGCAGCAGCGGCAGCGGCAGGGGAGGACCTGGGTCAGTTCTGCAGCCCAGATGGACAGGCTGCTGGCAGCTCGGCAGCAGGCGCTGCGGCTGCGGCTGCAGCAGCAGCGGGGGCAGCAACGGGTGCTGATGATGAGGGTGATCCTGCAGCAGGGGCAGGTCCGTTGCTGCGTGCGGTGCGTGTGTCTGTGTCCAAAGAGATCAGCAGGGCCATGGAGCTGAAGGTGGGTGGGGGTTCGGGGAACACTTGTGTGAGGGTTTTGGGTTTTTTTTGAGAAGAATTTACACCACAGCGCTCTGCAATGCAGATGCTTCTACAACTGCCAGGCGCGTCAATGTCTCCATGTGGAAGCATGTGACAGTTTCTGTGGCAGTTACAGGAAATCACATTTTTTTCATGTGGGCTTTTATGCTCTTAGTCAGCTGGAACTCTGCAGGGGGAATGCTCAGCTGGTGGCTTGTCAATTGCTTGCTTTCTTGTGCAACTCCGCATAAGACTTCTGGAACCTGATTGTATGTGTGCTGTGCTATGCTATGCTATGCTGTGCTGTCCTTGCCCCATCAACAGGATGGCCTGGAGCAGCAGGTGTACCAGTTGGTGCCTCCAGAGCTTGTGCAGGCTTGTGAGGCTATTGCAGCAAAGGGAGGCCCAGCACCACCCCCACCAGGTCAGCACTGCATGCTGAGCTGCACGGTGTTTGTACCAGCCTGATGCACAGAGTGTGTTTTATTACAAAGTGCCTGAGCAACAATGCAGCAGTCGTGTTGTGAATCACAGGCTATCACTGCGCTTTCCCAGCATTACAGCTGAGAGCATGCATGGCAGAGTCGTCTGCTGGTTCACTGCTCGAGGCCTTGCTCATTTCCTGACTCTGCCTGTTGCTGCCGGCATCTGCTGCAACTGCATTTGTGTCTCTGCCAGGTATGCTGCTTCCCCAGCAGCTGCTGGCTGCCAGGCTGCCAACCTACACAGCAGCTCGTGCTGGTGGTGCTGCTGGTGATGCCGGCAAGTCAAAAAGGACGACAGCAAGGTACAGTTTGTGTGCGGTGCATATCAACACGCTTCTTCAGCAGCACACTCAAACCTGTGATGTGCCAGAAGTATGCAATGCATGGCATGGTGATGTCGGCTGCAGACCTTGGCAGTTTACCAAAGATTTTGCCTTCAGCTTGCTTGGCTGGCGCAGCTTGTGCTGGCACCACAGACAAGCACCAGCTACATTGTAGTGTCTGCGACACATGTGGTATGTGCCACAGGTTTTCTGGCGGGTCCCCATCTCAGTGTGGGCTTGTGAGTTGTGTGCCGAGTAGCACGCTGTGTGTGTCTGGTGTGTTGTCCTGCAGGCTGACAGGTCAGAAGCTGGACAAGCGGCTGCTGCATGCGGATCCTGAAGCCCTCATGCGGGCCCGCAAGCAGTCCAAGGCCAAAGCAGCAGCACTGCAGGCAGCAGTGGCAGCAGAAGCAGGAGCTGATGATGCACTAGGTGCAGCTGCAGCTGCAGGGGAGCTTGAACAGCCACAGCTGCAGCAAGAGGCAGAGCAGGGGCTTGAAGCAGAGCAAGCAGCAGGGGATGTAGAGATGCTGGATACTGCTGATGCCGCACAGCATGATGCTGCGGCTGCAGGGCTGTCTGCAGCAGCGGCAGGAGGCATCAGCAGTGCTGATGCAAGCCGCATTCAGCAGGAGCAGCCGGCTGCTGTGCTGGAGCAGGAACCTCCAGATGCCCTCAAGCCTGTGACAAACGGGCTGTGCCGCAAGCGCCGAGCCTCTCCGACCGAGGCCGGTGCTGCCGACTGCGGTGGCAGCAGGCCAGCAAAGGCAGCTAGGCAGCTAGAGCCCCAGCCGGGTGGGCAGCAGGGTCAGGTGTCTGCATTTGCAGGTGCCAGCTCTATCAACCTGCCAGCAGACAAACAGCACCAGCAACAGCCGGCAGCAAACCCACCAGGCAGCCAGCAGCAGGACGGTCTACAGGAGCAGGACCAGCAGCAGCCAGTGCAGCAACAGCCGCGGGATAGGATTACATCTGATGGTGTGCTGTCAGCTGCAACAGTGCAGGCAGTGTCAGCCAAGGCTGCAGCTGAGAATGATGTGCGGCTCGCTGAGCAGCTGTTGCAGCGTGTGGTGGCTGCTGCTGCTGGCATGCAGTTGTCTGAGCTTGAGTTGCTGCATGCACGGCTGGGCAGGGTGGTGGCAGCGCATTGCCAGCAGCAGGATAGGTCTGCAGTCCTGCAGCAGCTGGGATGCATCATTGATGGCTTGTAGGCGGTGCGCGTGCTAGCATGCATCTGTAACTATGGACCCAGAGCGGCAAGAGAGCGGCTTTATAAACAGCATGTATGCAGTTTACCGATGCAGTTTACCTCTAGATTTTGCACAATTGGGACGGGAGTTATCTGGCCCAGTTGATCATGATAATTGCAGAGGTACAACCTGAGGTTGCAGACTGACCACGCAACCCATTTCACCCCAAACTGTCCCTCCATTGTCAGCCATGAGCAGTGCAAGGCAAGCACTGAGGCAAGGCCTGCAACCAGTGTCTCAAGTACTACATCAGTCACATTGAATGCCATTACTAATGTCAGTGACGGCTGTGGCATGAGTTGAACATGCCCAACAGGTGTGCGCCTTGCAGCACACACACTGCAGGTCCCACACAGCCATGTATGGGCAGGGCGAACCTGCCCACACACCTTCCGCCAGCATGTCTAGCCTCAGTGAGACACAACAGCGGGGTGGTGAGGTAGGGTCAGCATTGTTGTCCCCGTCAAAATGCAGCATGCAGGCAAACAACATACACTTACCCACTTACCCTCCACAACAGTGCAGCATCACTGACACTGAAGCTGGGCTGTAGGCTGCTGCTGCTGCTGGCTGCTCCAAAGGTGTCCCCTCAGGACGCACAAAGACACGCCACTCGGCCACACCAACAGCCAGGCTTTTGTGCTTCCTGGTGTGTCGTGACCTATGGCACAGGGATCGCCCCACACCCCCTCACTTTCGCATGCGGGTTAGGCATGTGTGAGACAACGGACTTTTTCAGGCCAAAGGCCCGTGCACATATCCCAAGTGGTGTTGCTGAGCTGTCCTGTTCTAACCACTTGGTGCTGTGAGCAAGCGCGGGGTGGTGATGTGGCTGTTGCTGTTTGCCACCCCAACACCTGGCCACAGCACTATTGGGGATACCTTGGAGCAACCCTGCGCAACATGCTGCCTACGTTACTGACCTGCAAGGTAGCAAGGCAATGCAGAGGCAGTGTCATAAGGCGCACCCAACTGGTGCAATGAGTGCGACAAGGAGGAACAGCGAAGGGAAAGCCCCATTGTGTTGCAGCACTGCTGTGCTGACCTTGAGCTTCTCTACACAGGGTATCCGCATGCTGGTATCTGCATACAACCACTGTCAATGACCCTCCTTGGTTGCTTACCTGCAAAGCTGTGTGTCGCAACAGGGTTGCTGCTGCTGCTGGCTGCACCAAAGGTGTCCCCTCAGGACGCACAAAGACACGCCACTCGGCCACACATACAGCCAGGCTTGTGTGTTTCCTGGTGTGTCGTGACCTATGGCACGGGGATCGCCCCACACCCCCTCACTTTCGCATGCGGGTTAGGCATGTGTGAGACAACGGACTTTTCAGGCCAGAGGCCTGTGCACATATCCCAAGTGGTGTTGCTGAGCTGTCCTGTTCTAACCACTTGGTGCTGTGAGCAAGCGCGGGGTGGTGATGTGGCTGTTGCTGTTTGCCACCCCCACACCTGGCCACAGCACTATTGGGGATACCATTGGTGGCAGCTGCTGCAAGCTGTGCCTGTAGTGACTGTGGGCCCCCTGCAGATGCATGCACAGTGCTGATATATGGCTCGTAGCAGTGGTTGAAAAGCGAGCAGCAAGCACCAGTTCAAACCGGTCTGGAGGAAAACAAAACTGCGATGTACATGTCCTGTGCCGCTGCTCCTCTCACCTGCTCTCGCCTGCCCCGCTGATGCGTGGGGTGAACCACTTAACCTGCAAGGAGTACAGCCGTGTTATGGGAGCTGGAAACGCAAGCTGCTTCCCGTGGCGAATCCTACACTACAGTACAGTACAAACAGCGGTGCAGCTGGTGGTGTGGACGAACAAATCATGCCATCATGTAATTTTCAGTACAGATGAAGCTGTAGATGCAATCAGGTTGAGTACCTACTTCAGCTAGGATGTTACTGCTCATTCCTTGCCTACACTTGAGTGACCTGTCACATTGGGTGTGCGGTACTACCATCATAATGACTTCGTTGAACCATTGTTGGCTGTACAAATTTAGTACTGGTATGACTGGTCGTGGGAGCCATCCAGGAAGGCCCGAAGCATTTTGCCCTTCAGGGGTGTTCCTCAACTCCTAATCCTGTTCTTTCATCTCAACTCACCTCTTGCTCAGCTGTGAGGGGACACCTACAGATTTAGTCACGCGTCAAGTGCAACCATACCACGCAGCAGTGCATAGGGCATCTGAGTTAACCCCTGGGACCATTGGTGGGATCAGCACAGCAGCTGCTGCAGCACCAACACTGGAGCCTTGCTGTTGGTGGGTCGCTGGATACAAGCGGTCTTTACAGACGATGCCCAATTTGGTCAATCCGCCGCAGTGGGGAGTTTCGGAAGCTATGCTGTCCCCCAGGGTGCAGGCAGCATGAACTTGCCAGCAGCAGCGATCCGCACGCAAAATGTGTGCCCTATGGCTGATGGACACTTTGGTGAAACATGCAAGAATTACGACCTTGCAGTCCCAATGACAGGCCAGGACGTGCCACAGGTACATCAGCACTCAGGATGCAAGCAAGTTCGTGCTGATCCAGCCAAGGCTTTACACGTACTTGTATCCCTAGTTGCAGATCTTGGCTAATTCCCATGCACAAGGTGACCGTCACATCTCAGAATGCAGTCTCCGGATCAATCTCACTCAAAGCTGAGCCCTACAAAGGTCAAAGGACCGACCAACCAGGACCAACCTGGACCAACTCAAGAATACACACCCCGGTACTGTGGCGGTACTGCCTCTGCAGCCAACATGGCCATGATGGGACACCATGTGCTCCATGGATGTGCTGCAGGCTGTAAACATCAACATGTATGCAAGCCTGCTGATTTACCCCATCTCAAACTTGACCACCATTGCTAGTCCCTAGCAGACAGCTACTCAACCAAATCACAACAGCTGGCGACAACCGCCATCACACAAGATCAGCCAGGTAGGGCGTGGGCCAAACCTGGCCCAGCCGCCCAGGTAGCATGACTGCTGCTTCTTGCACAACCAACACAACTGCCGGCACAGACACAGCATGATGTAGTCACGGCAAAACATCATTGAGTAAGTTACCACCAGACAACACCCAGCTGGTGCCTTCAGCAACTTGTTCTGTCATCAGCAAGATACAAACCAAAATTGTAGAAGATGACCCTGCACATGCTTGCGCGGCACAATGCCACAGCTTAGGGTCCGACCCTCATATTTCCGCTTACAGGCTATGCTCGTCTGGCAACCTTCAAGGCAAGCTGGTGCAGTCTGCCAGGCTGCGAGCCCAGCACGTGATATTAGGACAACTGCCAACTTGACAATGTCAGTCGCAGTAGTAGGGTACCCCTAGAATGGCAGCTTTTGACATGAGTTGTGTCGCATCAGCTGGACCAAGCCACACAATCTATGCAGCTGCAGAAAGGTCAGGACAACACATGCCACATCACATGTACCAACACTGGACACAACAGGCTATGGCTGGTAAGTCCCGTCTTGCCTTATCAGTGCAATATGCTGCGACTCAACTGCTGTTGTTTCCCAACCAAATGCCGCCCCCGGCGGCAAGGCGCCTCAGGGCTGACCGCAACCACATGGTGTGTGCACGTCAACGTCACTGAGTGACACAAAGAGGAGGGGTGGTTGGGTGTGGTGCCAGCGGCTGTTTACACAGCGGCCACATGCCTCCTGTGCCATCCAGACAGAACCAGGCTGATGTCAATACTCCAGACCGTTTTTTTTTTTTGGGGAAGAAAATGTTACACGCAGACACATTCGCCACACATCAATGGCATTGCCTGCCAGGGTTGAACCGGTTGAAACACTAAGGTGGGGAAAAACCCCGATCCCCGTCAGTGGTTTGCACCACCTACACCAGATAGTAGCCTGATTCAAAGCAAGACAGCAAAGGAGACTTCATTGACATCCTGAGGCAACACGACAACCTTGTACAGAAGTGGGAAGCAAACAGCTAGGATCCAGCATGCAGCAGCACCAAGAAATACCCCTTGTCAGGTCAGATGCCCAAAGTCAGCCCAAGAAGGCGCGCCCGGCGCACTTTCATCTTGTACAGAGTGTATGCCAACGCAGACTGCTCTCCATGTTGAAACACTGATCGCACACATTCAGGGTCGTCCAGTACCACAGCATCAGACAGGGGGAAGGCCGGGCAAGCGGCGCGCAAATCATCGTAAACAGGGCACTCCAACAGGAAGTGCTTCAAGTCTTCCACATTACGACTAGTTCTTGTCCTTGCCAGTACAGCTTGGCGGTGGGCCAGGGTAGCATCCTCTCCACAACACACTCGACACAGGCGGTCAGCACGGGGCACAGAGACCCTTCGCTTACGTCCCTGTTCTATTTCAAGGTGGGCTGAACCAATACGCAACTGGGCAAGGTTACGCGCTACATCAAAGGGCAGGCACAACTTGATATGCGGAGGCGCATCGTCCCTTGAGAAGGGATTGAAGCCAGGATCTAGCGGGTAGACCCATGCATGATGTGTAAGCTTGTGAATGCCGATAGAAGGGGCGGAACGCGGGTCACCTTGGGTGAGACCTCGCCACCGGGCCCTGAATAGGGCAGCCAGCGCGGCCTGCACTGCAGACTCCTCCCACCTCTGTTGCATCACCCAGTCAAGCGACTGCTGCCGCCAGTCACCAGCAAGCAACTGCAACGAGCACATAGTTTGCAGGAAACAAGAGGACCAACACTCCCGACAACCTGCAAGTGCAAGCGCTACATCCTCACGCCACACACACCCCGCCAGGGATCTCGGCTGATCGTCACGAGCATCAGACAACTTTGTCCACCATCGCGCAGCCAGCACCACCCAGTGATACATAATGGGTCGACGATGCATGTCCCTGTACACGACATCAGTGGCAATGCCTTTGATAGACCCAGTCGTGATGCGCAAGAACGATGTGTGTACCTTCTCGGCCTGGGTATCGTAAGGCGTGTTCTGCAGGCGCTTAGCAAATATCGCGGGTCCCCATATGTGAGATGCATACGAAAGGACTGGCTCAACAAGTATATCGAACATTCTGCACTTGATGTCAAACTGAGTCAAACAGGAGCGGCGACAACGGGTCAGCATGGCATGCATTGCCTTGCTGCCAGACACCGCCAGAGCATCAGAGGCGCCCAGAAGCCCACGGGTCTCATGCACGCGCACACCCAAATAGACGTACTCACTTTGCCGCGCAATCTCGCGCCCTCGATACACAAGACGGAACCCTGCCGGCACCTTCATGCCCCGCTGGCGGAAACAAACGGCACAAGTCTTGTGCGGGGCAAGATTCACCTCCATCCCAAACAGGTGGCAGAACACACTCAACACATCAACAAGCTCCTGCAATTCGCCCTGCTCAAAGCTCAGGAGACCAACGTCATCAGCATACATGACATCTGGCACATGCAGCCCACTAAGCACCGGCCCTGCCCCTGGCAGCTTATGCCTGAACATGTAATGCAAGAGCTCTATGAACAAGCCAAACAAGAGAGGGCTAAGCTCGCTACCCTGCTTGGTGCCAGAGGCTGTGGTGAAAACCTCACCCAGCTCACCATTAACGGCCACCTGACAGCAAACACGGTCATACATGGAGATCAGCATGTCCATGAAGGGACCATGCACTCCCAATTCGCGACACCGCTCAAGCAAGAGGTCTCGCCTCACCGTATCAAAAGCCTTCTTAAAATCAACAAACACCACATACAAACGCCGCCGCTGATGCCGGGCCACACTGATGAGGTGGTTGAGCGTGAAGAGTGCATCAAGTGTACCATACCCAGGCCTGAAACCACACTGAGTAGGGGCACGAAGAGAGAGCAGGGATGCCAGCCGCTCAAAACGCTGATTCATGAGACGCTCCAACAGGCGAGAGAATACATGCGACACAGAAATCCCTCTGTACTGGTCCCTTACCGCCAAGGCAGCAGGGCTAAGGGACTTCGGCACCGGAACCAACTTGCTGGTGCGCATAACCTCTGGTACACATGCACATGAGAGCATGGCCTGCAACAACCACTGCGCACACTCGACCACAACAGGGGAAGCAGGCGCTGCGTCGCCCCCAGAGCCACCCTCTCGGACAGGAGCACATGCCAGCCTCAACAGCTCACCCGTCAGACCCTGTGAATCAGGGGCTTTGCCTGTCGGCAGAGCCATACACTGTTGTACCTCAGCATATGAGACAGGCTCATTGAGCGCAGCCATGGCAGCTGGGGCACCCCTAGGGGCTGCCGCATACAACTGGTGTTTGAGAGCCACCTCCTCTGCGCCCAAGGACTGAGGCTCAGGTACCCTCCCCAGAAGATCCCGAAAGTACCCTGTCCAAGCTGCCACATCTGTCAGCGGTGTTTGCGGGGGCTGTCCACCAAAAAAGGCCCTCCAGTAATCCTTCTGGGTGTGGCCAAAATATGTTTCCAACATATCAACCTGGACCCGCATCTCATGCTCCCTCTTTTTGCGCTTACAGCAGCGCTTGTACTCACGGCGCGCAGCCTCAAGGGCCTGCCGTGCAGCCGGGCAGCCATTGTGAGCCCCATAGACCATCCCTCGGCTCTCGTGCCATGCACCCCATGCCACATCCAACTCCCGCGACAGGCGCCGACACTCTGCATCATACCAGGGCTGGTCCCTTCCCGTAGGCTGCACGCCCCGGTCTTGGACGCTCCTGTCCCCCCCAGCACACAACATAAGCTGTTCTGTAAATTGCTGGAGAGCATCCTCAACAGGGACATCACCAGACTGCCAAGCTTGCAGCATGGTATGAAAAAAGCCCTCGCGCCGCAAGAGAGCACCAGTGTACCCTGAGCCAGGAGTCGGACGATACACCCGGCCCCTCCTCCCCCTGCGCGGAACCTCATAACAACGCCTTGGCAAATCAGTGATTGACACATACAGGCCACAGTGATCTTTGGAGGCAGACGGCTTGAACGGCAGCACCCGAAAAGACTCCACCAAGCCATACAGGGAGGTGGAAGCGCACGCCAAGTCTACCACACTAGCGCCAACAGAACCAGCAGACAGTGGGTTAGATACACAAGTGAACTCACCATCCTGATCCCCCGGCGCCCTACCATTGAGCACAACAGAAGACACAGCAAACAAACCCCCAAGGAACTCCACCGCTCGCGACCGGTTGGGTACCGACAGGTCCATAGAGCTCCTTTGAGGAGGGACACAGCGCAGGTGATGTATTGTGGGCAACACAGAGGGGTCACTGAGGCCGGGGGGTACTGCCATATTGCTCGGGACGTCACAACTGAGGGTGCCCAGGCGGACATTTAGATCACCCAGCACCAGATGCTTGTCCCCCCTGGCCTCAGCCTCACGCAACCCAGCAAACAAAGCAGCCAAGGGGTCAGGGTCAACCACCCCTGAAGCATACACCGCTGAACCGGGGGGGCTGAAGTAACACACTGCGACTGTGAACCGGAACGCCGGCACCACCAACCACACGATCCCCGCTGCAGGGTCACTCGCAACACGAAGCCCAGCCCCCAGACTGATAGGGGAATCCCTTCTGACATACACTGTCACGCCCCCATGGGGCCTGCCACGGGCAGGCCGTGGCCTAACACAGTGATAGACATCATACCCAGGCAAGAGGCCCTCTACATCACCCACCGTGTCACTCGTCAACATAGTCTCAACAAACCCGTACACATCACAGTCAAGGTGCTGCTCCACCGCACTAGGAATTCTAGCTGCTGCCATACCCCCCACATTCTGCACTAGAAGCTGGATATCAGTGGCCTGTGCATCAGGGCTGGTCAATACGCGTCTGCATCCAGGCCCGCAAACTCATCCCCCGCCGCTGCTGCTGATGCCGCTGCACCTGCGCCCCTAGGGGAGCGGGGCTCCCGTGCCAGCTGCACCCGCTCCCAGTACGAGCGCCCGCTAGGGCCCCGCACCTCCTTTTCCAGAACAGCCCCTGACCAGCGCACCCTGACACCCCGGGCCTTCAAATCCTTGGCTGTGGGCGTCATGGCCCGCCGCTGTGCTTTCTCCTCCTCATTGAGCAGCTTCTCCACATACACCGGCTGGCGCTGGTAGGCGAGGCTCGTGCGGGTGCGGCCACCCAGCACTGTGAACTCAAGCTCCTTGCTCCTCAGCAGGATCTTGTACAGAGCCATGGGCCGCCGGCCAGAGGCCCCACCAGGGGGCTGGTCCCCTGGCCTACCACCTCCAGCCGCTGCTGCTGCTGCCCCGCTCCCCCTGTGCTGCTCGCCAGCTGCACTGTGTTGTGCCCTGCCGCCGCTGCTGCCAACCCCTGCCCCGGAGCCCGCCCCGCCTGAGCTGCCGCCCGGACCCTTCGGAGCATAGACAACTGCCACAGACAGGATGCTGCCCTTGCTGATGGTGCCAGCAGCAGCAAGGGCCTCACCCACCCGGTCGGGGTGCCAGCCAGCTGGCGCCCAAGCGCCGACAGCACCCTGGGCAGCTTGCTGAGTACGCAGCCGCTGCTGGTCCTCCTGAAGCTCCTTGATGGTGCGCTGCAGGGCTTTCACATCCCGCTTGAGTTGCGCCTGCTGCATAAAGGCCTGCGCACCCTTGTCTGCGGCGTCCTGCAGCTGCTGGGCAGAGTCGCCGCTGTGGAGGCCGGCCTTCTGCAGGTAACCCAGGGCTGTCTTGGCGTCGTTACGCACCCCGCGCACTGCCACCCCCAGCTGCTCTGTTGTGGCACCCAGCTGCTCCACCTGGGTGACAAGCCCAGCCACCGCGGCTGCATCAGCGGGCGTGCTGCCCCCACTGCTTCGCTGCGCTACCGCCCGCTCAAGCCGCTGCAGTCGCTGCTGCAGACCCCTAGTGTCTTCCTGAAGAGCCAGGGTGTCCCCTGTCACTATCGCACACATCGTAATGTTGCGCTGGATAAGGCCGCTCATCAGCAAGCTGACAGCTGACGTCTCCTGCAGATACTGCTGCACTGTAGGGTCCTGACCCTGGGGACCCTCCTGCACCTGGCGGCCAAGCTGCTCCAAAGCCTTGAATCGCTCCTGCAGCTGCTGCAATAGCTGAGCCGGGGAGGCGGAGCTGTCCAAGGGGAGTAGAGGCTGCGTAGGGTCTGTGGGAGGGGACCCTTCCTCTTGCTGCTGCTGCTCCGGCGGCACCTCCTGCTGCTCCTGCTGCTGCTGGGCTGCGTTGCTTGGTTGAGGCTGCTGCTGCTGCTGCTGCTGCTGCTGCTGCTGTGACTGCTGCGGTGGGAGCTGTGGTTGCTGCTGATCCTGCTGCTGCGTGCGGGCAGTGTGTGATTGCTGCTGGTGCGACTTAGATCCGCCCCGAGGCTGCCCCTGTCGCTGCTGCTGCTGCTGCTGCTCGAGAGGGTTCATCAGAACTGCCATCCTGGCGGCCTTGCCAGCGGCAGCCCTGGCCTGGGACCCAGTACTGCTGGCTGAGCCTGGGGGCCGCTGTCCTGGCAGGGTTTGCTGCTGCTGCTGCTGCTGTCCTGCCCTGCCCTGGTCCTGAGAGCGCTGCAGCTGGACGTCAGATGTCTGCTGAGCGCCCGCACCAGCCGCAGATTGGCTGGCTTTGGCAGCCCGGGCCCGTGTGGTCACAGGGTGAACTGCTGCAGCTGCAGGGTGGGTCCCTGCGTTCGCTCCCTCTGCACCATGCCTGCTGCTGTCGCCGTTTTTGAGGCCCTTTGGAGCTGTGCTGCCCCGTGGCTGTGCCGCCGAGCCCTCACCGGGCTGCTTTGTCGGACTACGTGGCACCATCATTGATGATGGCCGTTACGAGGCTTGTAGGTCAGCCAGACCCGCCCAGCTGCCCAGAGCCCACGCTAAGCCCTTTAATAACTATACTAAACTGTTCTAGGCTAAATGCTAGCCAAGCTGTCGCTGCCAGTTCGGTTCACAGTTCAAGTGCTGTAGACGAGACACGAGAACGAAACGAAACGAAAACGAAACCTAATTGTCATCATAGTTATCCCTAAGGGATGCATAAAGGGACTACTTCAATGATCATAGTTATCCCTAAGGGATGCATAAAGGGACTACTTCAATGATGCGCACTGTGGGTGTTGCACAACCTGTGCCATCAAACGACAACTCACTGGCTACTGGTCATGTGCCTGCGTGTTGGCATCACCTGCAGTGTTTGTCTCACTCACTCACTCACTCACTCACTCACTCACTCACTCACTCACTCTCCTCTCACTCACTCACGCACACACGCACTCACATACACTCACACTCTGAATATCACTCACCCATCGAACATCAGTCACTCTCACTCTCATTCTCTCGCTGCCTCATATCGCAGCACGTCAGCTAGCTGGCTATTTCAGCCAGCCAACACTCGATTTACCGTCCCAGCATGCCCCTTACACCCACACCCGCTGCCCCCTTACTTCCTCTTGCCCCTCTTCTCTGCCCTGGACTTGCCCATCCACAGCAGCTGCAAGCAGCCCAGCAGCCTTGCCTGGTCTTCCTCCTCCTGCAGCTGACCCACCTTCCTAAAGAACAGGGCACCGTTGTACTCTACCAGCCCCATGGGACCACTAGCCAGTGCATCAAGCAGCGTGAGGTGGTTGTCGCCTGGCTGCTTCCTGTTGATATCCACCAGCTGGCGGTCACTCAAATTGGACCATGTGTAAGGGTGCCGCGTCTCTGTAGGGTGGAAGAGGGCCAAGGTAGGCGTGCAGTCCACCAGCACCCCCTGGGTGCCGTCCTGCAGGGCTTCAAAGGAAGAGGTGTACCTGCTGCTGCTGCTGCTGCTGCTGTGGGGGCCTTGTGGGGCCTGGGTTGAGGGCAGGGGTGGGCCCACAAGCTGCCAGGCCTCCTTGGTGAGGTTGATGATCTCCACGTCACCATCATCGTACCTGATGGTGTGGCGCTCAGTACTGGGGCTGAAGTACTGCAGGCAGTTGGTTGCAATGGACAGCACAACGTTGTTAGCAAACAATGACCAGCTGCACTAACAAACAAACAATGACCAGCTGCACTAACAAACAAACAATGACCAGCTGCACTAACAAACAAACAATGACCAGCTGCACTAACAAACAAACAATGACCAGCTGCACTAACAAACAAACAATGACCAGCTGCACTAACAAACAAACAATGACCAGCTGCACTAACAAACAAACAATGACCAGCTGCACTAACAAACAAACAATGACCAGCTGCACTAACAAACAAACAATGACCAGCTGCACTAACAAACAAACAATGACCAGCTGCACTAACAAACAAACAATGACCAGCTGCACTAACAAACAAACAATGACCAGCTGCACTAACAAACAAACAATGACCAGCTGCACTAACAAACAAACAATGACCAGCTGCACTAACAAACAAACAATGACCAGCTGCACTAACAAACAAACAATGACCAGCTGCACTAACAAACAAACAATGACCAGCTGCACTAACATCAGCAAGAATGTCAGACTGTGTCATATGTGTAAACCCTCCTGGCAACAGCCACAAGGAGTTGCAGGTGGCAAAAGAAATGGTTCAAATGGGGTGCTGAACATCTTCTGCAGGTTCAACAGTGTGTCTTCCTTGGACTGTGCACTGTCCAAAGGACTGCTGGAAGCATGTTTGAGGTGCCAACCGGCTTGGCTGCCAAACAGCATCATGGCCTGGCAGGCTTGCACCGCAGCCCAGAACAGGTCTGCCAATCAGCACGGCGTGGAACTGCACATGCTTACTAGAATCATGGCATCGCCCCTGCCAGGCAGTGCAATAGGCTTGCTCCAGTGTTGACCACCAACAGTCAATGACTACCGGCCAAAGTTTAGCCTAAACCAAGCATTGCCACGATGGTGGCCTCCTCGTAATGGTGTCTCACTCACCGTGACAGCCCCAAGGTAGTAGGCATGGTCCAGCTGCCACCCCACACGTATGCGGCGCCCCACCAGCTCATCACCTAAGACTGCAGAGGTGCTGCCCCGCTCCCGCATAGACCTCCTGCTGCCCTGACTGACCTCCTGCTGCAAGCTGCTGCCACCACTGCTGTCGTCTGAGGGACGGCCAGTGGAAGCAGCAGCAGCAGCAGTAGTAGCAGCAGCTGCAGCAGCAGCAGCCCCATTGGGGGTCTTGCTGCTGCCCATCAGCCTCCAGTCCTCGTGCCTGAGGTTCAAGATCTCGACATCTCCGTCATCGTACTTGACAGTATGCCGCTGAGTGCTCGGGCTGTAGTACTGTGCATGCAGGCAGTGAGATGACGCGCACAGTACAACAAACATGCCGTGGTGTACAGACAGCCTGTCTGTGTGTGTTGCTCACAAATACCATATGCGATGTTTGACAATATGTGTAATAGCGAAAGAGGGTTGCCAGTGTGCTCAACAACCACCGTTTGTGCAACTTATGGGTTGTCTGGGTTTTATGGGGTGGGGGGGAGGTTGTTACAAGTAGATACTTTCACCGCAAAGCGCGTCACCGGCGGCCAGCTCACCATTGAATTATGTTCAACACTCACTCAAGCCCCAGGTTGCGGCAGTGTCATGGTTTTGCGGTGGGCACATACCATGTGGGTTGCTATGCAGCAGTGGGTACTGTGATGACATGCACCGTGCCTGCTAGCTGCTGCAGTGTCAATGCCCCCATCGACATCGGGGGTCAACTCAACTCACCGTCACAGTTCCCGCGTAGTAGGCATGGTCCAGCTGCCACCACACGTGTATCCTGCGCCCCACCAGCTCATCACCTAAGACTGCAGCAGCGCTGCCCCGCTCCCGCATGGACCTCCTGCTGCCCTGACTGACCTCCTGCTGCAAGCTGCTGCCACCACTGCTGTCGTCTGACGGGCGGCCAGCAGCAGCAGCGCCAGCAGCATCTGTCACAGCGACTCTACCGCAAGTCAAGCTGCTGTCAAAGCTGCTGCCGCTGCAAGCTGCTGAAGCCTTGCCCGGCCTGCATCTACGCTGGGAGGCTGCTGCTGCTGCTGCTGTTGTTGCTGCTGGTGCTGCTGGAGGCTTGCCTGCAGCTGCAGGTGTCTTCGACACGCAGTGCTGCTTCTTGGCAGGCCTGAGCTCTGCATCATGCTTGGAGTGAGACATCGGGTGCTTCTGGCCTGCTGCTGCGGCGGCCTGCTTGCCCACCGCCGCCATGTGTGTGCGCAGCTTCTTGTGCACTACCCGCTTGATGAAGCCGTAGCGCACTGCTGCTGTGATGAGCATGAACTCATCTGCTGCTACTGCTGCATCGGGCAGCATGAAACGCTCGTTGAGCACAGCACCCACACGCAGCACCTCCTCCTGTTTGCTGATCAGGGCCAACAGCAGCTGCCTGCATAGCACAGCACAGCACAGCACAGCACAGCACAGCACAGCACGCATATACATCAGCAAGTCTTGCAGTGCACACACACCAGTGCTCGCCTGTCCACTACTGTCCCCTGCCCCAGATCATGTACACCCGGAGTCCGCTTCATGCTTGCAAGCTAGGGTTGTGCAGCAGCCGAGCCACAGTGTGCTCACTAATAGTGTGCTCAGTAAGGCTTCTCACATCACTGAGTGATCTCGGCTGGTCAAGGGCAGGGCCTCCCAGCTGCAGCCTGGTAATCTAGTAGCCATGCATGCCGTGCCGGGGCCCTTGAACTTGCTTGCTGTGCGACAGCACACTTTGTGCAGCACTGCAGTGTGCGACGCTGCCTCCCAAGTTCCTCCTACAGTTTGGTGTACACACTACTACTGTGACAGGCCCTCCTGCCTGCTCATGCCCAGCTGCTGCCGCAACAGCCTGGCCGCCTCCCTCCCTGCTGCCCTATCAAACACCCTGCTGCCCTATCAAACACCCTCCCTCCCTGCTGCCCTATCAAACACCCTCCCTCCCTGCTGCCCTATCAAACACCCTGCTGCCCTATCAAACACCCTCCCTCCCTGCTGCCCTATCAAACACCCTCCCTCCCTGCTGCCCTATCAAACACCCTGCTGCCCTATCAAACACCCTCCCTCCCTGCTGCCCTATCAAACACCCTGCTGCCCTATCAAACACCCTCCCTCCCTGCTGCCCTATCAAACACCCTCCCTCCCTGCTGCCCTATCAAACACCCTGCCAAACTTGAAGCCCCCAAACAGGCTCAAGCCCGCAGGCAGCTGCTGCTGTGAAGGCACAGCAGCCACAGGTAGGTCCTGACCACTGACAACGGCCACATGCTGCAGGTGGGGGTGCTGCTGCAGCATCTCTGCTCCTGCTGCCAGTATGGCTGCCATCAGGCTAATGCAGCCCCATTTGCTGGCGATGCGTGTTGCCAACAGCCTGCCTTTGATGAAGGCTGCACCAGGCAGGTTGTTGATGGTCACGTCAGCCTTGAGGTGCACCCGCACAATCGCTTTGCCCCGCTGCTCTTGCTCCCAGGCCTCCCAGACACCAGCTGCTGTCACACCCTTCTTATGCGCAAGCATGAGCACGCCAAAGCGCGGATGCTGCACATCGCTGCTGCTGCTGCTGTCCATGCTGCTGCTTTCCCTGCTGCTGCTGTCCCTGCTACAGTTACCAGCGGAGGTTATCGGCGCTGCTGTACCTTTGGTGTTGTTGCTTTTGCCGGCAGTGCTGGTTGGAGAGCCATTGCAGCCGCTGAGGTCTGGCTGCAGGCCGAGGCTGGCTGCTGCTTCCGCTGCTGCGCTGCTGAGGGCAGCAGGGTCCCAAGCTGGGTTGTCTTCATCACCGGAGTACTCACCATTGAGTGCCTCCTTGGCAGGCAGCTGCAGCTGCTGTGTGGCTGCTGCTGCTGCTGGCTGCTGAACAGTGCCTGCAGCCAGCTGCTGTGTGGTGGCTGCAGCTGTGTTTCTCTGCAGCTTGGGGCGCGTCCGCCCCGACTTCCACTGCGGCAAGGCCTGTGAGGGTGACTGCAGCAGCTCTACCAGCAGCTGCTGTATCAGCTGCTGCGGCAGCTGTCGTGGGGCCTCTTGTCCCTGATCCTGCTGCTGCTGCTGCTGTGTCTGCTGCTGCTGCTGCACACTTGTTTGCAGCCCCTGCTGCTGCCTTTGCAGGAAAGCAGCAGCAACAGCGTCAGCAGCAGCAGCTTGCACTTCTAGTGCCCGGGGCTGCAGCTGCCGCTGCCTCCCAGTGGGAAGCACCCTGACCGCCTGCGCTATGCCCTGAGAACGTGTGTGCCTAGTCACCCGTTTCTGAGGCTGCTGCCGTCGTTGCGATGGCTTCAGCTGCTGCTGTAGTGACTGTGGCAGCTGGCTGTCCTGCTGCTGGGCATCGTCAGTGTCCGTGGCTGGACACTGGGAATGAGTCTTATACTGGTGGTGTGCATCTGAGGAGTTCTGCATGTCGCCTGCAGGGGACGACTGTGCATGTACGGGGCACAGTCGGCTGGCTGCAGCTGCTGGCTGTGAGCGTTCCTGCTGCTGTGCAAGGTGGGCTGCTCGATATGCAGCCCGGCTTGACCTGCTGCTTAGGTTGGCTGCACCCTCAGCGAGAGTGCAAGTGGCTGCCTTGCTGACCCCCTTGGGCTCTGAAAAGCGACGATTTTTTTTCATGTACAGTGTGAATGCTCCTTGCTTGGCTGGGGAAGATTCCCTGCTGTCTGTCATCTGCAGATGTGGTCAGGCGGGAAATGCCCACACCACACTGCAAAGCACTGCAGGCAGCAAAACATCACAGCTTGTGAGTCCATATATCCTCAGTGTAAGTCCATCTCATCAGAGACAGTGGTGTGGTCGTGACTGGCAGGGATTTTCATGCAGCTGCCTGCGCACTACTAGTACTGTAGCGTACCTGTGGGCCCCCCTGGTAGGACTGCAACCACTGACGTCAACTGGATGAACTAGGATATTATAAGTGTGTGCTGTGGCATCATCCTGTGGCATACACGTTGCCTGAGCAGAGGCCGCAGCAGCACATGTTCTGTCTGTCAAGGTTCAAACATTCATCTGCACTCCATGTCAAGAGAGATCATCCGATGCTTGTTTTGTCCCACATTATATCAACAAGGGCAGTTGCACCGCCAGCAGGCTTGGATTCAGTTCACGAAACAATATTCGAAATGGTTGACTGACATCGATTGGGCGACCAGTCTGATTCTTTGTTTTTTTCAATCGAAAGCCTGATTTATGAGTTCATTGAGTGCCAGTATGCGGACATACATTGCTTCTGGAGAGCAGTACAACATATCAGCAGTACAACTGTTCACAAGTCACAGGCCTAGGGCCCAAAGGTCGTTACCGCCTAGTTCACGATGGAGATTCACTCAGGTTGCCCTTGGGTTGACATGGACGTGACCGTTGGGCTGCAGATCGTGGTCCTTGCAACATGACATGACAAGGGGTACTATGGTGGATCCTTGGTGCCGCTAACCACACCGACAAAGGCAACGTTACCACCTGAACTTCAACCACACCGCCTGGAACCAAACAAGTTTAGCCACTACCCAACAGGAAGGCCAATTAGCCATTGCAACCCCAGCAGCTGCAATGTCTGTACTCCGGGCGCTTTAATCTCCAGCGCTTTAAGGTCAGACATACGCAATAAATGGGGTGTGCATTCTCACACCTCAGGCATTCCTTTCCAAATGTGCCTACACCCCTGGTAACCTTGGTTCATGACATGCCCAAACCTATGGCTTATTGGGTTTTAGGGGACTGCTGCCTACTAAACGGCGGCTGTGAAAGTGGCACTGCAGGAAAGTGACCCATGGGCATATCTGAAAATTGTAAGGAGCGATTGGGCTGCAAAATTGCAGGGTGCCTAAATCACACGTGATGAACCCACACCTGCATTTTTGACAAAATCTGTAAGGCGGATTTTGAGATATAACATAGGCATTTCAAAACTGCATCAAGGAGCGAGGTACAACTTTGTCAGCATATAGAAAAAATTTGGCCTTACAGATCTTGGAGAAATTTTTTCAGCCACCGTAGCATGTGTGATTCTAGACACCCTGAAAATGGCAGGCCGATCGCTCCTTACAATTTTCACCCACAAGCCGGTGAAGAGAGCCCCTCAGTGCTGCTGTCGGGCAGGGCACAGCCCCTAGCGTGGCCGCCCATTTGACTCAATTTGAAGACGTTTACGTTTCTAACATCAAGCAAACATGTGCACACTCTTTCTGTTGCCCAACTGTCAAGGCTTTGGCTTATGACGGCAGTACTGCTGGAAGGATCAAACTGATCTTCAAATGCACTGCTCATACGCGACTTGGAAGGACCCAAAAACGCTTCGGAGTACTTTTGTGTTTGTATAAAAGTGTTGTCCGTTTCTTTAAAGCGTTTGTTGTGGCTTCGACCAAAAGCCGATGTTCCATGCAATCGATCTGTCTTGCCCTGCCCTGAACTTGTACAGGAAGCAAGCAAGACCTTAACAGCCACGCACAGATGTGCTAGAGACACCTCTGAACCTTTTGAGGGGGTGCTATGGACATGGAGTGGCTGAAGCTGCAAGAAATCTGCATCCCCCTAACCCCCTCATTATTGCGTATGTCTGACCTTAATCTCTAATGCAACAGCAACACACAAAGCAGGTGTTACATGTACAGACTGTTTATGGACTGTGTAGCATGCCACAAACCTTCGACAGGGGGACTCAACAACACACCAATAGGCGCCAGTCCACACACTTGCTCACAGCAACAGCCAGTTGCAGCTTGTCAGCACGCCCACAGGCAAGTTGCAAAACCTTTGACAGGGGGACTGAACAACACACCAATGACAGCAGTGCGGATTACAGCATATCCCCGCTCTTTGCCCGAGCTCCTCTCAATACTTCAGCAAGAGCCAGTCACAGACTGAATCTGCACAACTGTCCTGAGAAGAGCAACACAAGCAGGCCAGAGGCACACACAGCAAAGTGAGGGGCACGCGCTCACACAAACACAGACACAGAGACAGATGCTCAGCAGGTATGCACACATTGACCCTGCAAAAAAAACTGGCAGCCACACAGCTTATGACCGCAGTGTCCAGATGCACAGGCTACTGCCATTCAATCATTGCCAGGCAGGATACACAAGTGCTACAACTGTGGGCTGAATGGGTACAGCTTGTACTTTTTGAGGCAGTCCTTCATCTGCTGCACAGTCTCCTCACAATCTAGCTTGCCCTTGTAGCGACCTGCAGCAGCAGCAGCAGCAGCAGCAGCAGCAGCAGCAGCACCATCAGTACAGGTCACCTGTGATACCCACGGGGGTGTCAACACACCCTGCTGCCAAAATGCATTGCAGTTACCACCCCACTGTCACACCTGCGTTAGTGATCACTCCTGGCGCCCCGCCCGCCGGCCCCCCGTCCCCCCCCCCCCCCCGTCCCCCCCCCCCCCCCCCCCCCCCCCCCTCTGTCCACCTGACGGTGTTGCACAGCCCACACCCAGCCCCCTCCCCATCCTGGAGGCACCCGTTCGCCCCCATCACCTGTGTTGATAACAGACATGTAGCACTTCTCATGTGCCGCAGCAGCATCCTTACACAGGTCTGCACATACGACACCGCAACAGCAGCAGCAGCATGCGCAAAGTGAACTTGTCATGTCATGTTGCCACATCATGATCTCTCTTCAGTGCCCTCACAACAGCCACCTACGTCTGCAACAGTCAGGCAGCAAGCACAACACACTGCTGCACAGGCTGCCAGATACCGGCCGCCCTGTAGAAGAGCCCTTCCACTGCTGACTGGCTTTGGGGCTGGCTCCAGGGAGAAGGGCATGTAGTGCAGGGAACTCTCACCCCTCCCTCTCCCTGGGAATTTGCTGCTGCGTGCCTTGTCGACCAGCTGCCCTGCCAAACTGCTTGTTGAGACATGCGCAACTGACGGCATAACCTCAGCCCCCCCCCCCCGCCCCCACCTGCCCACCAATACACCATCTGCTAGAAAGGCAGAGACCTGTCGGATCAACATGCCTTGATTTCTGCTGCAGCTGACATACACTCACAACAAGGAAACAGGGGGGGGGATTTATACTTTCTGAAAAAGACTGAAACCTCTTGTTAGAAAATAAAAATTAGAATATATAAATGCTGAAAAAGTTCAAGGGCAAAAAAATGGAAAGATTCCATTAAATTCAAGCATTTGAAATCACTGGGGGGGGGGGGGGGTACTGCAAACATACGAAGAGTTTGCTGGCTCATCGTCCCCAGTGCTGCTGCGAGGGCTCTGCGTCCCATGTGTCCCGCCCACCTGCTGCATAGCACATGACCAGCGATGTCTGCAGGTTGTTGCATGCTGCTGTGTCGTTGGGGTTGGCCTTGTGACAGCGCGCATACGCCTACAGTGGCACAGCACAGGCCAAACAGGTGACACCAGGCACAGGCAGAACTCGTGAACTGCTGGTCAGCACGCGTGCTTCTGTTTGTCACATGCATGGGTGACTTGATTACATGTGCAAGTGCATGGGTTCTCACAAAGTGCTTTCCACAATGAGTGGGTGCAAATTGGTTGTGAATACGGTAGACGTGACATGAGGGGCGCAGCTACAAATTCAGTTGCACCTATATATTGTTAGGCTGCTGCCTGCGCGCTTTGAGGCTCACCTGGGACAGGGATTTGCACTTGCGCGCCAGCCTGTGCTGATCTGCTGTGCTGACTTGAGGCTGCTTGCTGACCCAGCCGCCCATACCGCCTGCGCTGATGAGGTATGTACCTAGCTAAGCTCCAGGAGACTTGACACTACCGGCTACTGCTGGGGGCTACTATGGTGTTGAGGGCAGGCCACCTCTGGACAGAGACCGTTAGGCCAAACTTGTGACTGTCACAACCACAAACTCAAGGCCACTGCCTGTTGCCTGACTGCTTGGCCCACGACGTGATGTGACAGGTGTGAGTTATTTAACCTCTTAAAGTTCAGACAATTTACACAGGGGCAGTTCTGAAGCTGAAACTGTGCTGGCAGCAACAGATCATCAGAAAGTGGCCTGGAATTCTGGAATGGTTGTAGGGCGGATGCGGGATGTATTCATTACAAAAACAATCAAACAACAGCAGGCATAGACAATGGGGCCCTGCAGTGAAAGCATCAATTTATGTGACAGCAAAAGTATCGTTACGCCTGGTTTGAGCAACCCTTCACGTTGTTTTTGCTTGCATCTGATCAGCTGTATCATCTGGGTTGTCTGTTGCTCACTTCGGGCCCTGCAGAGTCTGGTCACCCAGTCCGTGGATCGCGAAACACTTGTCCCGTTTCGTTGATCGCCAAGCTCCACAGTCGTGACACGTCTTATCTCATTTACATAAGTTATCGATCCACTGTCTCTGCTCGCCGATTATCACCCATCCACTTTCTGGGTTGCCTATCGGTGACTGGACCCCAAGCGACGCTGAGAGCCCCTCAGCATGGTTGCTCAGAATATGCACTTGAGGCGGCCCCCGCCGCCTACAAATTGCGTTCCAGCTACCGGATTGAAGATCTGGACAGATGACCTGATCCTTGAGAAAGACAGCAGCAGCAAAGCAGATGGCAAGCTCCATTGGCGCGAAAAGCAGCGCAGGGTCACGATCGGCAAGAATGATGAGCCCGTGTATACCATCGGCACATTCATGGCAGCAGGAGCAGGCGCCTGGGCGCTGGTGCTGGTGCTGTTCCTACTGTGGTGGCGCCCCCACCTCTACTTGACAGGGGGTGCCACTGGAGGTGCCTTCTTTGTGGGTCTGCTGCTGTCGTACGTCTACTACGCCAACGTGAAGAAAAAGGAGCAGTACCAGCAAGTGGTGAGTCACGATGATGCCCGTCAGGGGGCTGCATATTGATATCGTTGGCATGCTTGGGTGGTGGGAGCCCTGCGGGGCGTGCGGGGGGGGGGGGGGGGGGGGGGGGTGTGTGGTGTGTGTGTGTGTGTGTGTGTGTGTTGCGTGTGTGTTGTGTGCGTGCGTGCGTGCGTGCGTGCGTGCGTGCGTGCGTGCGTGCGTGCGTGCGTGCGTGCGTGCGTGCGTGCGTGCGTGCGTGCGTGCGTGCGTGCGTGCGTGCGTGCGTGCGTGCGTGCGTGCGTGCGTGCGTGCGTGCGTGCGTGCGTGCGTGCGTGCGTGCGTGCGTGCGTGCGTGCGTGCGTGCGTGCGTGCGTGCGTGCGTGCGTGCGTGCGTGCGTGCGTGGGTGCGTGCGTGCGTGCGTGCGTGCGTGCGTGCGTGCGTGCGTGCGTGCGTGCGTGCGTGCGTGCGTGCGTGCGTGCGTGCGTGCGTGCGTGCGTGCGTGCGTGCGTGCGTGCGTGCGTGCGTGCGTGCGTGCGTGCGTGCGTGCGTGCGTGCGTGCGTGCGTGCGTGCGTGCGTGCGTGCGTGCGTGCGTGCGTGCGTGCGTGCGTGCGTGCGTGCGTGCGTGCGTGCGCGCGGGCGCGCGGGGGGGGGGGTGGGTGGGGGGGGTGGGGGTGGTGGTGGGGGTGGGGGGTGGGGGGTGGGTGTGGTGTGGGGGGGGGGGGGGGGGGGGGTGGGTGGGGTGTGGTGGGTGTGTGTGTGTGTGTGGGGGGGTGGGGTGGGGGTGGGGGTGGGTGTTGGTTGGCTGTGTGTGTGTGGTGTGGGGGGGGGGGGGTGGGTGGGGTGTGTGTGTGTGTGTTTGTGTGTGTGTGTGTGTGTGTGTGTGTGTGGGGGGGGGGGGGGGGGGGGTCACCTGGGTTTGAACTGACAGCTGCAGGCTCGCACATGAAGACGGATGTCGGCGATTTTAAATGTGGCCAGTATCCACTGGAGACGCCACAGTGCTTTCTGTTTGGCTGACTTGTGAAGTCAGGTCACCTGACAAGATCACAGATAGCACATCATCACACCAGGGGTGTTGCTTTGCACCAGTGCTGCTTCTGCTGTGAGCTAGCTACTTGCAACACAGGCAGCCATTAACTCATGTCAACATGCCACATAGGCGCTGCATGTCCTTGTATTGATGAGCAGCAGCAGCAGGGAGGATGTGCTGTGCTGTGCCGTATTGTCCTGCTGCGTTGCTGCAACCTGATGTACTGTTGCTGCTGCTGCTGCTGCTGCTGCTGCTGCTGCGTCCCTGTTTCAGTTGTCCATGGACCCTGGTCTGAAGGGCTGCCAGTACCTACTGGGCAAGCTGCCCACATGGATCAGCCTCACGGAGAGGGAGAAGATGGAGGTGGGGGGGGGGGGCGTGGGGGGGGGGGGTGACTTGGATGCAAGGGAGTCTGTTGTCGACAGAGAGACTGCATGCGTGCACATGCATGCTGGCTAGCAGTGTGTGCGTGTGGGGGGGGGGGGGGGGGGGGGGGGTGGGGGGGGGTGGTGGTGGTTGGTGGTGTGGTTGTTGGCGGGGGGGGGGGGGGGGGTACAGCTGTGGGGTGTGCTGTCACTCCAATTGTGGGGAGAGAGGGGGCAGGGGGCCTCAGTGGCTGAACAAGCTGCTGGTTGAGGTGTGGCCCTACTATGATCGCGGTGTGTGCACCATGGTGAAGGATATTGTTGCTGGTCCCATCACTAACTTTTGCTGCTGCTGCTGCTGCTGCTGCTGCTGCTGCTGCTGCTGCTGCTGCATACAGTGGCTGAACAAGCTGCTGGTTGAGGTGTGGCCGTACTACGATCGTGGCGTGTGCGACATGGTCAAAGACATTGTGGAGCCCATCATGGAGATGTACCGGCCCCCTGGCATCATGAAGAAGATATCATTCGCTGAGCTCACCTTTGGAGAGGCTCCCTTCAGGATTGAGGGTGAGTAGGGAGGGGAGGGGGCAGATGAAAAGATCGAGGGGGATGGAGGGCGGAGGGTTTGCTAGTCCTGACATTAGGTTCCACTGATTGCAGTAGAAAAGTGACACATCACCAGGCGCGTCGTGCACAGACCACACCAGCAACACACTGTGATGCATCTGTAGCGTTGTGTGTTCGTCCCGTGCAGGCATACTATGGGCTATCCTGTGCAGGCATACTATAGGCTAAGTCACTCACAATTGCACCCCCTCACATTCTTATTGCCGGGTGCTGCGCTCATGCCGAACCAACTGCCTTGAGCACACGTGTTGCCCACACACCACACCAACACCACCAACACATTTCTGCTCCTGCAATGTGTCTGCCCCCCCCCCCCCCGCTGTAGGCATCTCTGTGCGTGATGTTGATGACCACATTGACATGGAGGGTGGATGTGCGCTGGGTGGGAGACGCAACATATCACTCGGCATCGAGCTGCCTTTCGGAGGGTGAGTGCATGCGCACGCAGGGGGGGGGGGGGGGTGCATCGGTTCCGAAAGGGGGGGAGTAAGCTGTGTCCGTGCCTTGCGTGGGTGATGCCAACCATGGCATCAAGCGGGGTTTTTCCAGGATGAGCACCTATACACAGCCCCCATGGTAGGGGGGGGGGGATTCCTGGATTTGGTTTTGGACGGTAAGCTATGTCACAATTTGGGTGGGTGACCAGGGTGGCGCCTGGAGATGCCTCGGCACTGAGCTGCCCCTTGGATGGTGCGTGCCTGCCAGTGTCAGGGATGTGGTGTCAGATTGACGGCCTCTGGTGGTCAATGGCGAGGTGGCGATGCTTGCTGCACTGGCGCACTGTATGGATGATGCTGTAGTGCTGGGATACGCAAGCTGCCCCCCTCCCTCCTTCCCCAACTCTTTTTTATATCCCTCACTCTCCCTCCCCCTACCCCTGGATGTCCCCTGTTGCTGCCCCCCCCCCCCTGCAGTGACTTCACTCGTCTCACCCCCAAGGTGAAGGACATTGTGTTTGTGGCAACAATCGAGGTCTCATGATCATGTCCGTCACTGCCCCTCCTCCCACTGATTTTTCCTGTGATGCCCCCCCCCTCCCCCCCCCCCCTCCCCCCCCCCCCCCCCCCCCCCCCCCTCCCCCCCCCCTCCCCCGCCCTGCAGTGACTTCACTCGTCTCACTCACAGGGCCTTTCAGTGAAGGACATTGTGTTTGTGGCGACAGTCAAGGTCTCATGGTCATGTCCGTCACTGCCCCTCCTCCCACTTTTTTCCTGTGTTGCTTCCCCCCCCCCCCGGCAGTGACTTCACTCGTCTCACCCCCAAGGTGAAGGACATTGTGTTTGTGGCGACAGTCAATGTCTCATGATCATGTCCGTCACTGCCCCCCCCCCCTCCCCCCCGCCCTGCAGTGACTTCACGCGTCTCACCCCCAAGGTGAAGGACACTGTGTCTGTGGCGACAATCGAGGTCTCATGATCATGTCCGTCACTGCCCCTCCTCCCACTGATATTTCCTGTGATGCCCCCCCCCCCTCCCCCCCCCCCCTCCCCCCCCCCCCCCCTGCAGTGACTTCACTCGTCTCACCCCAAGGTGAAGGACATTGTGTTTGTGGCAACAATCGAGGTCTCATGATCATGTCCGGCACTGCCCTCCTCCCACTGATATTTCCTGTGATGCCCCCCCCCCCCCCCCCCCCCCCCCTCCCCCCCCCCCCCTGCAGTGACTTCACTCGTCTCACCCCCAGGTGAAGGACATTGTGTTTGTGGCGACAGTCAATGTCTCATGATCATGTCCGTCACTGCCCCCCCCCCCCCCCCCCGCCCTGCAGTGACTTCACGCGTCTCACCCCCAAGGTGAAGGACACTGTGTTTGTGGCGACAATCGAGGTCTCATGATCATGTCCGTCACTGCCCCTCCTCCCACTGATATTTCCTGTGATGCCCCCCCCCCTCCCCCCCCCCCCTCCCCCCCCCCCCCCTGCAGTGACTTCACTCGTCTCACCCCAAGGTGAAGGACATTGTGTTTGTGGCGACAATCGAGGTCTCATGATCATGTCCGTCACTGCCCCTCCTCCCACTGATATTTCCTGTGATGCCCCCCCCCCTCCCCCCCCCCTCCCCCCCCCCCCTGCAGTGACTTCACTCGTCTCACCCCCAAGGTGAAGGACATTGTGTTTGTGGCGACACTCAAGATCATCCTGCAGCCACTGGTGGAGGAGATTCCGGGCTTCGGTGAGATATCTGGGATCCAGTGATACATGCCATCTTCACATGCCATCTTTGGGGCGTGGCGTGGATAGGCCCGGGGGGGGGGGGGGGGGGGGGGAGAGTACGCTGTGACAAGACAACACTCACTGCCAGTTTTGTGGCCTTTTGTACAAGAGATCCTAAGGGTCATGTATCATGTTGCACAGAGATTGAGATACCAGGCTTCGGTGAGATATTGGGCTTTGGTCACCACAATTACGACATAGCCATCTTCACATGCCATTGTGACGGGGTGACATGAGGAGAGGGGGGGGGGTGGAGAGTAGGCTGTGACAAGAAAACATCTGTCACTGCCAGTTCCTTTGGCGTGTGTATAACAGACCCAAGGGGTCTTGTAGTAATGTTTTTTGTTGTTGGTTGGCATTCACATTGGACTGACTGCCAGCTGAGCTCAGAGCTGCCTCTGCTGCTGCTGCTGCTGCTGCTGCTGCTGCTGCTGCTGCTGCGCTGCCTCTGGTCGATTCCTACTGCTGTCGCTGCTGTAGCTGCTGCTGCCGTTGCCCTGAAGGGTCCCCCCATCATCAAGTACCGGCTGGACTTTGGCTCACTGCCCTCAACAGTCACAACGGTGCGTGCACTGGCGGTTGAGGGGGATGTGGGCGACGCCACCGTCTCTGATGCAGGCTGTCTTGATGTCACAGCTGATTGCTTAGTTTTTAGTGTGTGTGTGTGTGTGGGGGGGTGTTACGAGTGGATCCTTTCACCGCTGGGCGGTACTCTCCACACTGGATGTACTGGGTCCCTTAGTGCGTGATCAGGCCATGATTATTTGATCAGGCCCAGGGGGAAGCGGGATGGGCCATTGTGTCTAATGTGGGATGTGTTGATGAGACAGGTCACTGGCTGGTGCAATTTGGCTGCCGGCGTCATACAGAGTACATGCGCCTCGCGCCCCCTTCACCTTGAGGATTAGCACCCCACTATATGAATCACTCATGCGGCATGCTGCTGCTGCTGCTGTTGCTGCTGTGTCTCTGCTGTTGTGGCGCTGTTACTGCTGCCGCTGCTGCTGCTTCCAGGTTGTGACGGCCCCCATCACTGCTTTGTGGGCTTCATTGTGGACCTGATCGTGGGCATGTTCATCTGGCCCAAGCGCTTCACGGTGAGAGGCGGGAGGGACAGTGGGGCAGTGTGCAGTGTTGATGATATGTTTTTTGGCAATCACCACCATGCTGCTGCAGTGTCCTCAACCTCCACCCTTCACATTCCACCTTTCACCCAGGAGCTGCTTGTCTGAAAGTGCTGCCTCCAGTCTGAGCAGCAGCAGTGATGAACCTGGACTGGTCGACAACCCCCCTCCCCCGCCGCCGACACCCCCCCCCCCTCCCACCGACACTTGGCCCAAACCCGACTAGTGTGATTGCATGAATGAAGACTTACCGCTGCTTCCAAACCACCCCACTTGCTGCTGAACCTCTGTACGACCCCTCGTCCTTGGTCCCCAGGTCCCCATCCTGGGCAGCAATGGCTGGGTGTTCCCCAAGGAGGACCCAGTGATCGACCTTGAGGTTGAGAGGCTGGCTGGGCGGCAGCAGGGTGTCATCCGTGTACACGTGGTGTCAGCCAAGGAGCTCAAGAGCTACGACACACTCACAGGTGAAGGGGGGGGGGGGGGAGTGTGTGTGGGGGGGGGGGGGGGGGTAGAGTGGTGATGATGGAGGCAGGAGTCCTGGGAGGGAGGGAGGTGTCATGAAGGTGGGAAGACTTATCTAAGGCAGGGGGGGGGGTGATGCTTCAAGGGGCGTGACCTTGAGGTTGAGAGGCTGGCACGTGGTGTCAGCCAAGGAGCTCAAGAGCTACGACACACTCACAGCTAAGGGTGTGTGTGTGGGGGTGGGGGGCAAAAGGGGGGGGGTAGTGGTTACGAGGGAGGCAAGAATGCTGGGAGGGAGGGATTCAGAAAAAGGCAAGAGTTATCCGGGGGGGGGGGGGGATGCGTCTGGGATCGGGGCTTACCAGCCTGACACAACAGGGATTGGGGTGTGACTGGAGGCCTGCTGTTTGCTCACTGTAATGCTCAGCAGGTCACTGCAGGATTCAGTCATAACAGGGTGGGTTGTATGTCATAAAAGGGTGGGTTGTATGATTAACATCCCTCGTCCCACCTTGGTGCTTGTTGGCTGATTGCATCTCTGACGCCAACTCGCCTGCTGCTGCTGCTGCTGCTGCTGCGGCTGCTGCTGCTTCAGGCAAGTCTGATCCCTTTGTCGAGGTGTTCACCACCAACGACCTCAAGACCAAAACTCGTGTGATCAGCAACAACCTGGCACCAGAGTGGGACGAGGTGGGTGGGGCCTGGGGTGGGCTCAACGACGGGGGTGGTATGGGGGGGGGGGGGGAGGCAGCGGTAATGGGCAGTTGGGTGAGGGCGGGGCGAGGGCGGTGTGCGTTGCATTTCATCAGCTACAACCTGGCAGCAGAATGGGACGAGGTGGGTGGGGCATGCTTTGGGCTCAACAACGGGGGTGGTAGGGGGGGGGGGGGCAGTAATGGACAGTTGGGCGAGGGCGGTGTGCGTTGCATTTCATCAGCAACAACCCGGCACCAGAGTGGGACGAGGTGGGTGGGGCCTGGGGTGGGCTCGGTGATGGGGGTTGTAGGGGGGGAGGTGAGCGGTAATGGACAGTTGGGTGAGGGCGGTGTGCGATGCATTTCATCAGCAACAATCTGGAACCAGAATGGGACGAGGTGGGTGGGGCATGTGTTGATCACGGTGAACGCGGGGGGGGGGGGGTATATGACTAGTTGGTTGAGCGCAGTGTTTTGTGCAGTATTTGTCTGCAGGCTGCTTGTCGTGCCTGCACTTTCTGCTGCTGTGGGTTCATGCTGTGACTGCTGCTGCTGGCTGCTGCTGCTGCTGCTGCTGCTGCTGCTGCTGCTGCTGCTGCTGCTGCTGCTGCTGCTGCTGCAACAGAGGCTGTACCTCCCTGTGCTTGAGAAGGACTCTGTGCTGCGCGTTGAGATGTTTGACCACGATGCAGTCAACATCACAAGCATGAAGGAGATGACTGCACTCAAGGTGAATGGGGTTGTGTTTTTAAAAGTATTTGGGGGGGGGGGGCATGTCTGTCTCAGGGTGTGTAGTCAACATCACAAGCATGAAGGAGATGACTGCACTCAAGGTGACTGCGGGTTTTGATTTTGGGGGGGGCAACATGTTGTGTTGTTGGTGGATGTGTGTGTCCAACTTGCCACACCCCTCTCAGTACCATACTTGTGCCGGTGTATATCCAGCAGGCCTAGCATATTTCTGCTCAATTATACCCGGTTCCAGCCCTTGCTGCTGCTGCTGCTGCTGCTGCTGCTGCTGCTGCTGCTGCTGCTGCTGCTGCTGCTGCTACCAGTGAAGGTATGGCTGCTGCTGCTGCGGCTGTGGAGGCCACCACTGCTGCCGCGACAGATCCTGCTGCTGCCACTTCTCCTCTCCTCCCCTTGCTTGATGTCAGGCTGGTCGTGAGTTCATGGGCCGTGCCCCAACCCGACTCAATATGACTGAGGTCTGCTGTGTGCTGGTTTGTGTCACTCATTGTCACTCAACCCTACTTGCTGCTGCTGCTGTTGATGTAGCCATCACCAACTGATCCTGCTACTGTTGTCGCTCCTCTCCTCCCCTTGTTGCTTGATGTCAGGCTGGTCGTGAGTTCATGGATTGCGCCTCAGTGCCCCTGGCGCAGTACATCACTGCTGCTGCTGGTACTGCTGCTGCTGCTACTGCTGCTGAAAGGAACACTACCAACTGATCTTGCTTTTGTTGCCGCTTCTGTGTACTCATTTCTGCTGTCTGCCAGGCTGGTCGTGAGTTCATGGGTCGTGCGTCAGTGCCCCTGGCTCAGTACATTGCTGAGGAGGGGCTGGAGGACGAGTTCTGGGTGTCAATGGGCAAGGGAGACTGGACAAACCTGGAGGGACCGGTGAGTGGTTTTGGGTCGCTGTGAAGCAGGGGCAGTTCGCCATGATTTTCTTGGGCATAGCAGGTGTGCCTGTCTAAGACGTGGGTACATTGTTAGTGGACTAAGTATTCTGTAGTGGCCTGTGTGTTCAGCACCCATGAGTGCGTGATCATGCAACCGTGTCCTGTGTGTTATAGTGTTGGGCGTGGCACCACTCAAAGATTCAGGCGGGGCCAGTGCCACTGCTGGCCATCGTACCAACACCGGCAGCATAACACTTGCAGCAAACATCACCTTCTTTGTCAAAAAGCTGCCTGCAGCCACGCTCAGTGTGGTTCTTGACCGGTTGACACTGGTACCGCTACCACGGCTGTTACATGACGCCGCCGCTGCTGCTGCTGCTGCTGCTGCTGCTGCTGCTGCTGCTGCTGCTGCTGCTGCTGCTGCTGCTGCTGCTGCTGCTGCTGCTGCTGCTGCTGCTGCTGCTGCTGCTGCTGCTGCTGCTGCTGCAGGGTGTTGGTGAGGGTGTGATGAAGCTTGGTCTGCAGTACAGAGCCATTGAGAACTTCACACGTGAGTCACACTGCCGCCAGGGAGTGCCGGTAACCCAGCGTCAGCTAGCTTACAGGATAGCCTCACATCAGCGTGGGCCAGCAGACTTCTGAACCTGCTTGAACAGGCAGCACAACCACAAGGCGTTGCCAATGGCAACTTGCCATGCAGCTTGTATCACACACTCAGGCTGTGGCAGGCTGCAACCAGGGGGTAACCTAGCTAACTTTGGTGGCCTAGCTAGCTTACAGGATCACCACACATTAGCGTGGGGCCCCGCAGACCTTGGAACCTGCTTGAACAGGCAGCACTACAAGATGACGATGCCATGCAGTTTGTATTGCGTACAGCGCGCTCAAGCTGTTCTCTCTGAGAATGACATATGATATGAGCATTGGCAACCCGAATCTGGTGTGTGGTTTGCATGTGTGCAGCATGGTGTTCTCTGTGTAGGTGCTTGGTGTGTGTGCCCACTCTGTCACGGTTGGTGTTGTGTGCTGCAGGTAATGAGATCCTGTCTGCCGACAAGGGTCTGCTGTTTGTGGGGGTGATGTGCTGCTACAACCTGGGAGGACCAAAGACAGCAAGCTACGTCACGGTGAGACAGCAGCAGCAGGAGCAGCAGCGCAGGGGGGAGGGGCATGCAGCAGCAGCCATACGCCCAGCAGGAACTGCAACAGCACTGCTGCGGCAGCCACAGCGGCCTTGCAACATCGGCATCGGCTTCGGACAGCTGCTATAACATTGCCACGGCAGTTGTGATATGGGCAGCGGCACGGCAAGAATGAGACTGGTATATGCAGGGGCAGTGGCAGCAGCTTGCAGTGGCAGCAGTGGCAAGTCCAGTGGCCATTGCACTAGTGACCACACACCCCATCATCGCCCCCTCCCCTTCCCCCCATGTTGCTCCTGCAGGTTGAGTTGAAGGGTGACAAGAAGAGCAAGGCTGAGGGTCGCTCCTTCAAGACCTCTGTGATCAAGGGCAAGGCAGACCCCCGCTGGTTTGGGAGAACAAGTTCACACTCACAGACGCAACAGTGGGACGGGTGAGTGCACAGATGCCGCATGTGTGGCTGATAACCTGTCATGTGACATGCATGCTGAGTTGTGATTATCCCCTGCGCACGCCTGCTTTCTGACACTGCTGAATCAAGAACCTTGTTGTAGGATTCAACGCGGCCTGTGCTGAGCTGACCCAACGTCAAACGTGTAGTACCCATGAGCACCTGGCTCCCTTGCAGGTTGCACGACTTTGCTGTGCCACAATTACTGTATCACACGAGTTACTGGGTAATTGTATGTATGTGGTGTGTGGAATGTGTCTCTTTCTGCCTGCTGGACACCCTGATTGTGAAAGTGATGTCTCCCTCACTACCCTCACTAGGCCTTGTTGTTGAGCTAGGCAGCCTGCTGATCAATATTGCTACTACAACATCAACTGTATGTATGGGGTGTGTGGATTGTGTCTTTTTGGTGCCTGCAGGACTCCCTGATTGTGAATATAATGGCTATCTCACTATCCTCACTAGGCCTTGTTGGTGAACTAGGCGACCTGCTGATTACTATACTGCAACAACAACTGTATGTATGTGGTGGCTGGTTGTGTTTGTGCCCGCAGGACACCCTGATAGTGAAGGTGATGTCTCCCTCCCTGGGCCTCGATGATGAGCTGGGCAGCATTGAGATCACAATGGACGACATACGACAGGCATCACAGGTACGGAGTGATGTGTCTGTATGGGAGGATTACTAGTATTTTTAATATTTATTTTTGATGAAAAGTCATTATTTAAATAAAGTCAGTGTCTTGGGGTCAGCAGCTGTGAGCCCACAAGCCTGTGGTCAAGGAGTTGACTACACAGCAGAGTGCATATTCACATGTGATCACCGTCAATCAGCACTATGTCCTGGCCTGTGGCTGATGCTGAAACATGAGACATGCCACCATGTAAACACCAAGCAGCAGCAACAACCAATACATGTACCGCCCCCCCCCCCCCCCAATAAAACCTGCACGCCTTTCTGCGTGCTGCACCAGGTGTCCCGCTGGACCAAGCAGCCCCAGCAGGGTTACACCTACAGGGACTTCCCCTTGGCCAAGGGCGGCAGCAGCGGACCCCTGGCTTCAGTGGGATCAAGCATGAAGACTATCAAGCTGACGGGAGGGGGCAGCAGCAGCGCAGCAGCAGCAGCGGGGCCACGCATCGTGCTGGAACTGGAGTTCCTGCCCTACTGGTAGACCAGCAGCAGCAGCAGTAGCAGCAGCAGCAGAAGCAGCAGCAGCAGCAGCAGCAGCAGTAGCAGCAGCAGAAGCAGCAGCAGCAGCAGCAGCAGTAGCAGCAGCAGCAGAAGCAGCAGCAGCAGCAGCAGCAGCAGCAGCAGCAGCAGCAGCTGCCCCTGGCCTCAGTGGGCAGCAGCATGAAGACCATCAAGCTGCCGGGAGGGGGCAGCAGCAGCGCAGCAGCAGCAGGGGCCCACGGATTGTGCTTGAGCTGGAATGCCTACCCTACTGGTAGAGCAGCTGCAGCAGCAGCACCAGCGGCGGCAGCAGCAGCAGCAGCGGCGGCAGCAGCAGCGGCGGCAGCAGCAGCAGCAGCGGCGGCGGCAGCAGCGGCGGCGGCAGCAGCAGCGGCCCGCTGACCTCAGTGGGCGGCAGCAGCATGAAGACCATCAAGCTGCTGGGAGGGGGCAGCAGCAGCGCAGCAGCAGCAGGGGGCCCACGAATCGTGCTGGAACTGGAGTTCCTGCCCTACTGGTAGAGCGGCAGCAGCAGCAGCAGCAGCAGCAGCAGCAGCAGCAGCAGCAGCAGCGACGGCTGGCGTTGTCATAGCAGCACCAGGGGGGCCACGTATTGCGCTAGAGCTCGCCCTACCGCTAGAGCCGCCGCCGCAGCAGCAGCAGCAGGGGCAACGATGGCTGTAGTTGTCCAGCAGCAGCAGAACTGCCGTGCATGTTGATAGATGCTTCAGATCCTGCCCTACCGTTGACACAGCAGCAAGCGGCAGCAGCCGTTGCCGCTGCTGCGCCAGTAGCAGCTGCCGGATCGTTAGCTGCAGCAGCAGCAGCAGCTGTCGGATTGTGTCGTGGATGGGATCAGCTGCAGTGTATGTGTCACTGACTTGACCATGAATGTATGCGGTTTGACTGGATCACTGTTTCCAAAAAGGTTCATTAGGGGGTGCTCCTGTGTTATGTGTCGTGTTGACGCAGTGCGGACAGGAGGTGCTTGCCTGCTTGCTTACTGTAGGTGCTTTGTGACGACTTGACGTGTGCCCTGGCAGTGGTGTTGATTCACCATGTGTTCCAGCTTATTACTGTTCTACTGTTCTGGGCTGTGAAACAGCCTGTGTCCTGGACCAGCGTGAGCAATCGGGTGTCTGTGGTGTGGGGTGCCATCGGCAATGTTTGAACTGGGCAGCTGGAGTGGGAGCAGCCCTGTGGCGCTCCCACCAACGTATGTGACACTTCATGTTGCATGCACATGGTGTTATGATCAAATGAGCTGCCTTTTCCACAAAGCATTGGTTTTGGAGATGCATAGTCCAGTGCATGACGACGTGGCGCACCAGTATCCCCATATGCATGGTCCTTCATGTACGTGGATGTTGTACACAGCTCTTGCCTTTGCCTGCTATGAGTAAGGTTGAATGTATGTAACTGCAAGTGCTGAATGACGGCATGGCATCTGTTTCCTGAGTAGCTGTGCAGCGTTGAGACAACGCATGCCGTTGAGCTATGTAGTATACTGTCTCTGGGGTTCCGTGCAACACCAGCCTCACAAGAATGCAACTTTGGTGATAATCGTTTGTGTTTCGAAACCTTTGGATGTGCGTGCTGGCTCTGACTGAACAGAGCTTTGTCTAGGGTAGAGTGCTTTACCACTGGGTAAAGTGCACTTTACCCTAGTTTGGCAAAGAGATACTAGGACCCAAGGCAACTGAGTAAAGCAGTTCCTGCATTCACAATGGTGACCATGACGCATCTGTCCACTCCCAAACGGAAGCGTACCCAGCGCCCCACAAGAATATGCTGCCACCCGACTTCATGCGGTGGTGGCGAGCAGTTGCATGAAGACGAAGCATCTGCTTGCGTTTGTGGCTCGCTCTTCTGCTTTGGTGACTGTTGGGCACAGCACCAGAAATGTCGTTGTGGTTGATCTGAGGCCTCACAGTATGCGTTCACAACGGTGTGTTAGCTGTAACGACGCCCTGTATACTAAAACAACTATGGAAGGTCACAAGGAGCTTTGTGGGAGCATCGGTGTGCCCGGGACTGGAGTGCCAAGGTGGTTGGTTCCAACCACCTTCAACTGCTGGTTGCTGCTGCAGTGCATTGCCCTGCTTTTCGCTAGCTCGCTGTCGCACCCCCAGCAAATCTGGAACAGCCTACTAGTCACAGACAGTTGTAGCAGTACTTTTCGGTTGAAACAACACCCAAAAATTGCAGCAGCAACCACCATGTGAAGTTCGTTCAGTACAAGCATTTGCACTGGCAACCAGCAACATGTCATGAGTGTGTAAACCAGAATCTTGTGGCAGACGGTGCAGAGTCGAATGGTCACAGTGGCACCAACAAAGGACATACATTGCTGTTGGGGCACCACTAGTGGTGCTGACCCAGCGCAGGGCAGTCACAGCACACCATGGAACCTGACCACTACCTCCGACATGATTTCCCCACAGCGCTGTAGCAGTCAGGCACATTACTTTGAGGAGTCAGTTCTGTGCAGCAGCGCTCTGGCCAACACCTTGACATGCAAACAGCACGTATGAATTGATGTTTGTGGTGAGGCTTGGCGCTTTTGACACCCCACAACCAGCCCCCACCCCTTCTGTGCCTTGCCAGCAAGGCCTGCTTCGGCGAAAAAAGGTTGACTCCACCACCTTGCTGAGCAACCTTGTGTGTGCAGTTGATGTCTGACAAGCACAAGTAGCATACAAACCTCAGTTTTTATTGCTTTTGAGGCACCACTGACCCTGCACAGGGCAATTACACACCATATGTTGCAGCATGCATGGGCCCCAACTGCCACCTTCCACATGATTTTCCCACTGCGCTGTAGTAGTCGGGTGCATCACTTTGAGGAGTCAGTTCTGTGCAGTAGCACTCTGGCCAACACCAATGTCCAGCCAGGTGCATCTGTGTATAGCTGTTGGTGGCAACGCTGGGGCAGTTTGGGCACCCCACGCCCCTGCCACCGTGGCCCCTTCCGTGCCTGGCTGGCAAGGCCTGCTGTGACAGCGAAAGTCAACTGATGCATTTTGCTGAGGAATCGTTCGTGTGCAACACACTGTTGAAAAGCACAACCTGACTTCAAACATCAACTACGCATTGCTGTTGAGGCACCACTGGCCCAGTGCAAGGTGTCATCAGCACTACTGGTGCTGGGCAGCGGCTGTCAGAGCATTAGCTTGCAGGCTCCAAAACAATGTGACAGGATGCGACCCACAATAACCGATGCCATGCCATGCCGCAGACAAAGCCCAGGCCAGCATGGACGCCGTATCCGGCTGTGCAGCTGGCCTCATGCATGGCGACCAATCTCTAGCCGCCATGGTTGCCGTGGCATCTTGACAATCACTCATGACTGAGTAGTCAAGATCTCCATACCCAGCTTCACTCACACTGTGTATTGCATCGATTCCTTTAGGAAGAGATGCCAATACAGCGCACGGGTCTCACACCCACACACATGACAAAGTGGTCTGGAGTAAGGTCCAAGAGGTGGCCCAGCAAGGCTTGGCTAGTCGGTGTTGAACAGTATGGTAATAAGGAGTAAAAATCCTGTTTGTCAGCTGGTTATGGATGCAGCAGCAGCAAACGCAAATATTGCTCCTGCTGCTGTCGGCAGGGATGCAAAAGGCCACATTGCCAAAATAGTCGTGTGTATTTGTAGGTGGCGGTGGAGTCACGACTGTCCCCTATAAACGCCTGGTTGCAAAGACACCCTCATGAACATGGACGATATCCTTGCACGTGCAAAACTCACCGCAAGCCTCACGGCAGCACAAACGTGCTCGACACAACAATATTAAGCGTTTGATGTGGTGTTCGGGCCCAGGTTGCGGGGCAAGCGCGAGTTGACTAATTGGTGACTAACAGACCGTCAGCTGCGAATGTGCCGAAGAGATACGGACATCAGCGGATCAAGCCCATCAGCAACGCTTGCGTGGACAAAAGGAGCAGGACAAGGGTATAAGGGTGCAGCATACACGTTAACTCGCTGCTGCTGCTGCTGCTGCTGCTGCTGCTGCTGCTGGAAGCTTGCCGTTGAGCAATGAGTGCCAAGTGGTTCCCGATCATGTCGTATCTGAGTTTAAAATTAAAAGCGCTACCCTCCAGGCCCTTGGAAGGCCGGGAAAGGCCATCAGCAGCCTGTTTGTGACAGACATACAGCAGCAGCACACCAGCAGCAGCAACCGTTTAGCACCTTGGTAGCAGCAGCCCCACAATGAGAAAGCCTCGCCCAGAAGGTCAGCCACCTATGAAACCCCAGTCTGCACAATCCAGGGTATGCCAACTTCATCAAAAACAGCAGGACGGAATCGATGCAGTACTGACGCCACCCGGGCGTTAAACGTTCTATCAAGGAGTACTCTGAGACTGAATTTCTAAATCCGGTCATCTCCCATGCATGCATAATCTGTTACTGCTTTATTTGTGCCACGCCAACCTCTCAGTTGCTTTGTGGCAATGCAGTGCAGCCAACCTCAGTCACCACACAATTCATGGCTGCTGTTCAGACTGCTAGCAACAACTTATTCTTCTTGGTGAAAACCCAGATCAACTTTGAAAGCTAAACCTTCTCCTGCACTGAATACCTGCCGCAGTGCCAGGGCTCAAGCAGTGCTTCACTGCCACATCCGATTAGCTGGGAACAGCTTGTACTGCCAGTACAACTGCAGTGCAGTCACTGCAGCGAGCTAGATCACTGCAGCGCTGCAGTGCTCAGCTGTGGTGACAGCAGTTCATACTTCCACAACCCTAAACACACCCAGGCCAGCAGGCAGTGCAGGGTCCTCGTTGTCCGCCTCATAGGCTGCAAGGATGATCGGGAAGGAGTCGGAGGCAGTGGTGTACCTGAGATTGACAGGGGTGGGTGAGTGGGCGGCATCTGATGAATTAGTGGTGGCGGCAACACAGTACTGCAGTTGGGGGGGGGGGGGGGGAATTCAAACAGTATGACCCCTATTGTTTCTGGCTGCCAACTCGGAGTCAAACTGGTGCGACGTGTGGTGCGGCAGCGGTGAGCACTGAGCTTCCTTGTGGGGCCCGCAAAACATCCAGTGCAGCAAAAAGTTGGAGAGAGCTGTAGATGACTACATTTCTCACCCACCTGGCATAAGTGATGCCCTCAGGTGCAATCAAGCGTGTGGTGTCGTCGTCAGCATTCGGCTGCGGGGCCCGCGCCACACTCTGGAATGCAGGCCGTGCCGGGTCGGTGATGTTGTAGACAAAGATGGCACCCAGGCGCTCGGTGGTGAGGCAGAGGCACAGACGCTCGGGGGACGAAGCGCAAGGGCCGATGGTCAGACCCTCTGGCTCAGGACCTGCAGCGGGGCAGCTGTTGTCAGCCTGATGCCATGTGTTGCAACAGTATTATGTGCAGCATGCATGTCACACGGTGTCGTATGAAACTATGCTGCAGGTGCTGTCTGGAAAACTCTACCCCAGGGGGACTTCAGTTCCATGTGACAAAATGTCTGACGGTTACATCGGCTGCGTAACAAACCCTTGGTGCGACCTGATAGATGTGCCACACCCAGCCACTGTGATGGCCACCAATGGCAGTCTCTGCCCCCGTCTGCAGCATTGAAGCCTGCCGCAACCCCCGGGTGTTACTGACGTGTTAGTAACACGTTGCCAACGTGGTTGAACCACACGGAGGACATACCTTTGTTATCTGAGCGCTCGTCAAATGTCGCCTTGGTGCCCTCTGAGCCGAACATATCTGGCAGCTGATCTTTGGCAACCAACTCCAGCTGGGAACCACTGTCAAATACAAGGCTCAGGGAGGCCTGTACAACAGAGGCAACACAAACATCCAAGGCCAAGGCTGGGCTGCAAATACTGGATTGATTGTGAAATGGACGGACGTTGCTAGTGTTCCGAAGTCCCTGCTGTGTGCAGCAAGCCATGCATGTCATGCCGGCCTGATGGTGTTGAGTTACAGCCAGTAGTGCAGTGGCGCTTGGGAGTGCCTCTAAAAAGATACTGACTCATGGCGCCTAACTTTGAATAATCCTACATGATTAAACAGAACATTTAACAAAGAAACACGTTCACCTGAGCATACTCAAGAAGGCCGCAGGTCCGTTGAGGCTCAATGAAACAATATCAACGTGATGGCTGCCTGTTGCCGAACAACAGCCCCACCAAAGCCCTACATTACACGCCAACATGGCCCTGGCAACGGACGTGGTCAAGGGTTGTCCAGGCGCGGTCGAGGCCTGGTCTGGTTGCGGTCAGGGCTGACCACACACCCAGTCTCCCCCCCCCCCCCCCCCCGGGATCATGAGCGATCAACCCCCCCTCCGGCATAGTGGCCTTGATATTTTCGAACTCTCACCTCTGCGCTGTTGGGATGGTCGAGCCTCCAGATGGCAAAGCTCCTAGCGCCAAATGACACCAGCTTCTCAAATTGACCACTGCCTGAAGGGTCGCTGAGCGGGGAGTAGGGCTGCCCGTCAACTGTAGAGACAGGGTCATAGACAAGCAGGACATCGATTCAGCAAAGGCTGTAAGGGTTCTACCTTGCAAGGTAGGGCAAGGTGTTCCAAGCTTGGAACAAGGTGAGCCCCCCCCTCCCCCGTCCCTGACTGCAACAACTACTAGTAGTACCCCTCCGTCGAAGGTCTGCGTATGTGTGGATTGCAGCACTCATTGGATGAGGAAGTGGGTGAATAGCCCAGCACAACCTGCATATCATGCTTGGCCAACTCAAAGCTCTGCGCCAGTACAAATGGTGCAGAATCGTTGCATTGCTGGCAGCAACCATGCCCCTCTCACTAGTAAGGTACTCATGTCGAGGTCGCCGCACCTGTCAGCACCACCAGTCGCCCCAGGCTTGTGTTGCTTGTGAGGCCGGGGATGTCCTGGAAGGCATTGGTGCTCAGCTGGCTACTGATGTTGGCAACAGGCAGCTCCTCAGTTAGGCCTGTGGGTGGGTGGGCGGGTGCGCGGGCAGGCAGGCAGATAGCGCGTTGGGCTTGGCGCTGTGGGTGGGTGGGCGGGTGCACGGGTGCGGCTGACTAAGCCACTATGCCTGAGCGCAATCATTGCACTGCATCCAGGCTGTATGCAAGTCCTACGGGGTTCCCACTGCCAACATCATGAGCCAGGCTGGCCTTTGTGGATTGGATTGCGCCTGGACAATGCCAACAGCACACGTATGCCGGTCGTATCATATGGCAGTGTCGAATAGGGCTTGCTGGCTCAAGGATTGCTTAGCGCTGCTGCTCGTACCTTCCCAATCAACGCGCGAGTCACCCTCATTGGCTGTCACCAGGTAGTGAGCACCCTCGTGCCTGCAGCAGCAAGCACCGGCATCCTATGTCAAGTTGACTTACAGCCCCAAGCTCGTCCAGCCTTAGCTGTAACAAGACTGGTGTCGTAGTCATACTGTGCTTTCAAACATGCCATGACATGATGACCAGCTGTGTGATACAGTCTCACACTACTTATGACTATCTTGTCCAGATAGCCATTGAATTCAATTTGATCCAGCCGCATTGCAAAGTCACTCCAAGTTCATGGCACCTCTGAGTGTAGCAGCCGTCAGGGCAACACCCACTGGGTGGTGGCACCACACCTCGAAGAAGCAGCCGTTACTAACACTGGGCACAAAAGACATTGGCACCAACACAGGCCTTGATGCCTCTCAAGTTGCTGCCCTCAGAAGCTGCCAACAACATCCCACAGTCTCACACCCACCTGAAGCTCCTGATCTCATCTGGCTGGTACAAGCCCCACACAAAAAGCAGTATAGACACTGGACACCCAAGTAGTTGGCACTAGCCGTTATAGTATGCAAAAATGCCTTAATCCATCTTTGGTTGCACCTGGTTGCACCCACCAGAAGCTGTCAACAGCTTGAAGTCTCACACCCACCAGCATAGCCTAGAAGCACTGGACAACCAAGCCATTGGCACCAACACATGCCTTGATCACCCTCAACTTGCTGCCAGCAGAAGCTGTCAACATCCTATAGGCCGTTGGGTGGGCCACCCACCTGAAGCTCCTGATCTCATCTGGCTGGTACAAGCCCCAGACAGGCCACGTTGCAATCTTGGCCCGTCCATCCTGGTCGCTGGGGTCCAGGGCGTTCCATTCCTTGCTGTGGTCCTTGAGGCCCAGGCCGTGGACGCTGGTGATGGTGAACGGACGCAATGTCCAGCACGGCTACAGCGTTGTTCTCCTGCAGCAGCAACAGCAGCAGCAGCAGCAGCAGCAGGAGGACAGAACAGTGTGTGGCTCGTCCGTGCTAGCAATTACGGGCCAACACCGTAAGCTGATGGCCAGCCACTTTTTGCTTGCACAGAGTCAACACCATGTAATGTTGACAACTGGCAGCTGGAGTCGATGTGCCACAGCCTGTGGGCCCCACTGTGCTCAAGAAAGACTGCGCACTGCACTAGTGTGCCGCTGTATACTGATGCTGCTTCTAGATTTTCAAGGTGCAATGCAGTACACACCATGCAGTGCACCCTGTCTGGCCTCCTGACGCAGTGCCGCCACTGATCAAGCCTCCTGGGGACCGTACTCACAAGCCGTGACTAGTAACTTAGGTCTGCTCACTGTGTTGAGGACGGACACCATGCTGACATTCACCTACCTGCAGTGAAACAAACGCAACACTCTCATCCTCCGAAAATGTGACGCACTCCGGCTCCAGATCCTGTGCAATGCTGGCATTCACTCCGGTCAGCTTCACGCCCTGCGCCCACAGCTCCTCCCTCCTGTTGTTCCACGCAGCGAACGTTGCCGTGCGCACATCACCCGACACCTTGCTGCGACTGCAGTCGATCTCCGCCGCACACGCTTCCAGGGTTGAGTCATCACTGGATGACTCATCCACGGTTGTGTCAATGCATGACGTAATGTCACTTTGGTCATTGCCCTGGCAGCTGCAGAGCTTGATGATGCTGACGGAGCCCTCGGGATCGTTGTCGAGGGAGGCGGGGTGTAGGTCTCTGGCTCGCCCTCGTTGGCCACCAGCAGGGTACGGCAGTCCTTGGAGAACTCCAGCTGGTCAGGCAGCGCACCTGCAGAATTTAGGGTTTAGGGTTTGAGGATGGGGGGGGGGGCTGAGTGAGCTTTGGTTCAAGCCAGGGGCTGGTATGTGTGGCATTTATTTATGTGGTAGTAATGACTGGAAGATATGATTCAGTGGAAGATTCTGCCCCCCACAGCTTGGAGAACTCCAGCTGGTCAGGCAGCGCACCTGCAGGGTCGCAATGGGGATAGGGACGCAGGGGGGCAGGGGGACGGAGTTAACTTTGATCATCATAGAAGGCCGCCTGCCTTGATGCAAGCCTCGGCGCGGCTTGTATGTGTGAGCAATCGTGTGGTGATGACTGGGAGTTGTGTTGCAGTTGCGTACTGATGCAAGTGGTGCCGTTGCTGTCAATGCATATGCATGCAGTCCTTGGAGAACTCCAGCTGGTCAGGCAGCGCACCTGCGGGGTTGGCATGAAAAATCAGGCAGGGGGGCAGGGGGACTCAGTAGAGTGTGTATCTGGGGCTTGCCAAGCTCCATAGTATGCCATACAATGCAACGGCTGCGTTTGTGCTGTTGCCATTACTTCCAGGCTGGAGGTTGTGTTGCGCAATGATGCAACTGGTGCTGGCCCAGCGGCTGCCAGGCAATGCATGCAAGTTGCACACACAAAGAGAGACATGGACTTCAAATTCCATCATGGGGCTCTAGAGATCAGCCTGATGATCTGTTGGAGTGCTAAACACTGCAGCGGCCCTTGTGAGCTTTGCTGACTGGTGCGAAGAAAGATGGTTTGTTTCAGCTGAGCTCAGGCATTCAATTGAGTCTTGACACTTGTTTACACCGTGTGAAAAGCCGCGTCCGTTTCCAGTGGAGACTTTGGCCCCCCAAAGACATTGGCTACTTGGGAGGCACAGTGGGCCGCAAACAGATTCTTGCAATGCCGTTGTCATAAGCTGTGACTGCCCTGTTGAGACTTGAACACCACGCTCAAATCTGCTAGGATCAATTTTGAGGGTGTTCAGCACTCACCTACTGTGAAACTGGCCAACTCCTCCAAGGATCCAGCTGCATCAGGGGCAGACTCTGCCAGCAACTGACTTCCTGTGACAGCATTCGAATCGCTGTCGCCCTGCTCTCCTTGGGGCCTCACATACCGCGCAAAGATTGTCACGCTGCCTGGCTGCACCTTGCCGCCTGCCCCATTCGAGGCTATAGCCAGGTAGCCGTCACAGAAGGCCACATCGTTGAGGATGGTAGGGCGGGTCAAGGTTTGTAGTAGGGTCAACGCCTTGGGAGGGTTGGCAGGGGAGCTGTCACTGTCCAGGAGAGCTTCTGGAGCAAGGTCGACCACATAGAGGGTGAGGTTGCCTATGAGGTAGGCCACTTTCTCCTTGTCGTCAAATGCGACCTGCAGGGTGGGCCGATCAGATATGAGTGTTGTGTGGCACAGAGAGTGTAGAGGGGCTGGTGGGAATCTTGGGCGAAGGGGGGGGGGGGGTGGCACTGCAAGTGGGGGCAGTTGTCCAGCCTCACCTGTTCTGTTCCTGGTCCCACACCAGACGAAGCATTCACTGGCAAGGACAGTTGTCCCAGCAGCTGCAGGCTGGTTGCTGCTGCAACAGTTTGTAAGCAGGCCAAGATGGCCAGAGCAAGCACCAGCATCTGCTTGCCTGATCGTGCCATTTTTGAGAAAATCGCAACCTCTGCCCTGCAACAACAATGCAACTAAGCCTCTTCGAACTCTTTTCTGAATGTGCGACTCTTGGTGCGGGAATCATGTTATATTCCGTGCGGTGTCGGTTGCGCGAAGCGCTCGGGGCGCCGGAATGTGGCCAACCATTGAAGACCGGTGTTGACGTTTTTGGTCTCATTACCACTGCATTGCGTTGGCGTGTGAAGAGGGTCGGCACCGTCGCGACATGTCGCTGCACTGCACCTTCCCAAGGTGGTTGGGCCTTGCATTGCAGCACTCATCATCATCATTACACGTGTTTCCGGCCAGGTTCATTGCGCATGCAGCATGCTGTTAGCAGCACATCGACCTTGGTGCAAGACAAGCAATACACCACCAGGCGACCAGTGACCTTGGACACTAGAAAGCCTGGACCAGTTACGGCCCTCAAAGCCAACAGCACAAGAAAAAGCTAACATTGCAGCACTTGATACTTTTATGATTGCAGTGTTGCATTATAAACGAAATGAAATGCAACTTGGCTGGCTGCGGCTGCTGGAAGAGGTGTCTTCGGCTGTGACAGCAGGTCGGAAGCATGTACAGCACCCCCCCCTTATCCCATGTGTCCCTGAAGGCATCAAGGGTATGGACGTTTGCGGTGGCAGTATGCAGTCGTCACACTGTGCTTGGGAAGTTGCGGGTGCATCTGTGCTGCAGTTTGAGCCAGCGCTGGCTTGCCTTGTGCGCGTCCCTCCCGACCCGCTGACCCTAGTTGCGATGGTCAACTTACTCCACCATGGTGTCCACAGACGTGTTCACAGTCATACGCACGAGACATTACCGACCCATGAATTCTCACCAATTGGTGGTTGCAATCCATACAACTCACAACCCCAAACCACCACTCCACGATGCACACACAACAGCACCACGGAAAAAGCTTCTCTGGGCCAGGCTGCACCCATGACTGATTGCCTGCCTGCCGCTAACCACCATTCTCAAAAACAGGCACGGCACAAAGGCCATGACTGGCGACACAGCCGATAGCAATTAGGTCACGTGCATCACAGCCATGCAAGGGCTTTCCTTCAACTTGCACAGTTGCAACCGCTGCCAACCGCCGTCTTGGTCACACACTGCTTGTGCAACCAACTCAAGCTGAGTCTAGTGAGCACCCCCCGCCGTCATCACCCCGTCATTTCTGCGGCGGGTACCACCATTTGAACACGCGCTGTGGGATGGACGGCAGCACGTCTGCATCGCCCAACACGTCCTGCAGCCCACCAAACGCCTCCTCGCCAAGGGACCTGATGTGGCAACAGCAGCAGCAGCAGCAGCAGCAGTGTCAATGATGTGCCACCAAACGCCTCCTCGCCAAGGGACCTGACAACAACCGCAGCAGGGAGCAGCAGCAGCAGCAGCAGCAGTGTCAAAAACATTCACTCAAAGCTTACTGCACGTAGGCTTGCTGTGCTGTGCACAGAGCTAACTGCAACATCTGCTGGGCAGGCAAGACACCAGCGCCATGGCGATTATCGGTATAACACAGCATGCCCCACATTCTTGATCAGTAAGAACACTCAACCACTCGATTTGTCACAACCACACCACTAGCACGCCATAGCATGAAACCCATGCAGCAGCCGTGGCCCCCTCCCCCCCCCCCCACCGCTTCCCTTGCTCTAGAGCATCTCACCTGCCCCCCAGCAGCCCCTGTCGCTCCACCAGGTGATACCTCAGCCACCACAGCAGCACCTTGAAGAAGCCGTCACGCTCACACAGCATGAAGTGGTGACCCAGCAGCAGCAACGAGAACTTAGGCTCCCTGTGGATTGGAAGTATGGCACAGGTGGCAGGGGCACAGGTCAGGGGGCACAAACATTTTCCTCAAGGGTGGTACTGTGTGCTGGTTTATGTGCTGAGGCTCGCTGAGCCTTGAAGACTTGCAGGTGCAAGTTCTCCCCCTCTGCTTCCTTGGCGCTGAACCTTTTGACCATCAACTCATTGTAAGATCACAGTTGTTGTCAGCAGCACACTTCCAAGTGGGTTTTTCCTCAGCACAGCAAACGCCGACCCTGGTAACACAGGCGCACCAGATGCCAACAAACCAAACAGGCTGGATCGCAAGGCAACAAAATCACAACAAACTTGGCTTGAATGTTGCCCCCCCCCCTCCCCCCACCATCCTTCCCCACACAATCACCCACCCCACCGCACCCAACCCCGCCACACCCCACCTGCTGGCCATCTGGCTGGCCACCATTGCTGCTGCCCCCGGCCCAGGCTTGTCGGGCTTGTAGGCCAGCATGGCGCTGAACGATGCAGGGGGGTTGCCTGGCACAGAGCCCACATACAGCGGGGGGCCCCTGCAGGAAGGAACAGCGGCAGTCGGGGCACACAGCATGAGCACACTACTGCTCAGTCACGGGATCCTGCATCATCCTAAACCTGGGGACTAAGCCTGATCCCGAAAGCAAGAGTACGCAGTTGTGCTGACAAACCTCAAAGTGCTGCCACTGCACAACTCTGATGTTGGTCCTTGTCGAGGGTAGTAGGGCAACCATTTGAGGGGTGCCCGGCACCATCTGATGCGACAAAGAGCTCCACCCTGACAGGCAATTCCATTTCACCCGCGTGCAAGCCCCCCCCCCCCCCCGCACAAAAAACAAAGTGACGCCCAAGTCCTGCGTTGCAAACCCCAACACAGTGTGTTGACCCTACCTGCTGTTGTCAGGCCCGCTGGTGCCAGGGGTGGGAAGTTCCAGCCTGGAGCCGCAACGAACGCCGCAAACAGGTAGAACAGCAGTGCACTGTCGTTGGGGAGCTCGGGCGTCCACGCATGGCCGGAATGCTCACCCCCACCACCCTGCAGCAGCAGCAGCAGCAGCAGGAGTGTCAGCAGCCACACCATCAGTACACAAGTCCAGCAGCCACACCTGCCCTTAGCACACTACGGGCGCACACAAAAGCGCCTTCGACACAAGATGAGGAACATAACACAGACAAGCCTTGCCATGTCCCCCAAGGACGGCTGACACGAAGCTACCAGCAGCTCAGCCACATGTTGGACCCAACCCCTCCATACCACCCAAGCCTACCATCCCACTGCTGTGTCTCCACCAACCCCCACTTCTGTACCCGAGCCCTGACTGAACCCTCAGAATCCCAAACCACCCCTGCTGTATCCCAAACCCCAGTCAGCCGACCCTGTTGCTCACCCAGTTGAAGTCCTTGACACAGGTGCTCTGGGCCAGCTGCCAAACTCGGTTGACGATGTAGGACGGTGGGGTGGGCGGCAGCAGCTCGCTCGGCCGCCGCCCAGTCAGCAGCAGCAGCAGCTCGCTGTAGCGGTGCAGGGCCTGCATACAGCAGCAGCAGCAGCAGCACGCGCGAAAGTGGATGGCAGAACCATCAGCACAAGTGGGTGACAGCACCGCCAGCAGTCAGCTGACACATGCGCAGATAACATAGCATGGCAGGTCAGCGATACAACCTCAAGCAGCTGCCGGTCCTGCTGAGTTCAGCCCCCTCATGGGGCCCACTATCTTCTGAATAGGAATAGTCTAACGCACGTTCAACTTCTCTCAAGCCATCACATATAGCAGGTCTAACACCACACATCTCGGCGCCCAAGGCACTGTTGTGTTCAGATTGGGCGCGCGCGTTCCTAGCCGAGTAGTGGGTCATCGATCCCAGCTTCGCGCTTGCCTGACAAGCTTGGTAGTGGCTCCATGTCGGGGCTTCCACCCCAACAATCAGTGCTGGTGTCCTACTACGGCCACTCCCCCCCCTCCTTTGACGTCCCCGACCTACAAGCCCCCCCTTCCCACCCCCGTCCTCACCATGCGCAGCTCTTGTGGGTCGAACCGCTGCGGCAGCTGCTGCCCATACAGCTGCTCACGATACGACTGCGCCCGGCCGATGGCATCGTCCACAGCAGCAGCATGGCCCTGCTGCGATGCAGCTGCACCCATGCGGCCCGCCGGTCCTGCAGGGTTCTGGCCGCCCCGGCTGCCTAAACCGCCGCCCGTGAGCATGCCTGTGAAGTTCCAGGCCTGCAGCAGGAGGGGGCCGGCGGCGCTGTTGCCTGACTGCTGCTGCTGCTGCTGCTGCTGGCTGCTGGGGGCGTCTAGGCCCAGGAGCTGCGGGATGGGTGGCAGCAGGAGCTCCTGTTGGGCAACACGGAAGAGCAGGGACCATGGGCAACAGCAACACAAGCTGTTGAGTCATCAGGGAGGAGCGCAGAGCAGCAACTAGGAGGTCGTTTGTGAAAGGACAAAGCTCCTGGAAAAAGGTGCCACGCCACCGTGACCAAACTAAGCCATAGCTCCTGGCATCAACCAGTTGCACATGTCCACCGTGCAACCATACCACCAGTCACATTGCCTGGCAGAAACCACTGAACCCCAGCAGCACCAGTACAACACACCAGTGACAGGGATGAACTTGACTACTGAATAGCCACCTCCCTACTCCCTGTGGCCTTGATTTAGCTGGCAGGGGTTTTCATACCTTGGCATTGGGTGCGAATGCAGCGATGGCCTGGTTGGGTAGCTCATGCGCTGTGAGCATGTGGTGTGCCAGCGGCTGCAGCAGCTCTGAGGCCAGCCACTCCCGCAGCCGCTCTATCCAGGTCATCTGGGTGGGGGCCTGCAGCAATGGGGCCAACAGGCACAGGTGCAGGTCATTCATGCAGCAAGGTCATTGCGAGTGTGCAGGCGCACACGAATGCACGGCACCCTGAAATTCAGCCTGGTAGCGTGACCACAGCATTGCCAGCTGCGCTGCACTGGAGCAAATGCAACGCGATGACGCAGCGCAGTCGACATGTAGCGCTGCTGGATAGGTTGCCTGTAAACTGCAGACAGCGCACAGCAGCACTCCCAACACCCTTGTGAGCATCAAGCAGCATGTAGCATCAACAGGCATCCTGTCACACGCTGCCAGCAACAGTCATGACTCACGTTGATGCGCAGCACCTGCTGCATGAACTGTGTTGCATCTGCAGACGCCACGCCCAGGCCGTCACCACCAGCACCAACAGCTGCTGCCTTGCGGGGCCACTGCACACGCGCACACACATGGCAGCACGGCACACAGACAATTAGGAGGGTGTGCAGCCAAGCAACGTCATCCTGTCATCCCTGGTCCCCTAAGCTGGGTTTTCTCGACGGGGTGACTAGGGTAGAATAGAGTAGAGCGATGCTGCCGGCCTGCCAGGGTCACGCATGCGCATGGTGCATGAGCGACGGTCACAGCAAAGTCTGCGCAGTAGGCAACTTTGGCTGCACAGCACTTTCGAACAGACAGCCCTGGCAGTGACCTGTAAGCCAACACTGAGATATTTCCCTTGGGAGGTCTGCTGTGCACATTCCTCCCCCATCGAGCAACACAAACAACACACAGGAGTTCTGCACAGAACGCCATCAGCGCATGATACAAAATGCCTCTGCACTGTGATGTGTCTGCACAGGGTTGCGCAGGAGACGCTACGATTGAAGGTCCCTTGTCCAAGCCTCCAGCCCTGACTCTCAGCCGGCCACTAAGCTCACCAGTGAGGGCCTGTAGGCGGCCATGGCAGAAGCCTTCATACGTGCACCCGCATTACTAAACACATCAAATCGGGCTGTGGAACCTCAAGCAGACCTCCCCTGCTGACATGCTAATCAACTTAGTTTGCCATCCCACTCACCAGCGAGGGCCTGTAGGCGGGTGCATCCCTGCCCAGCGGCAGTGCCGGGCTGGCTGCGGGCCCCTGGTCTGCCTCGCCATACATGGCTGCTGCACCACCAAGGGGCGACGGCTCGTGGCCGCCATCTGGACCGGGCTGCGGAGTGGTCGGCGTTGCGTAAGGGTTGAGGTAGGGATTTAGTTGGTCGTAGGTGGCCACAGCCCTGCCTGTGGACCAAGGAGACCTGCGCCAACAGCGGCATGTGGACGAGGCAGACAGACAGACAGACAGATAGACGGACAGACAGACAGCTTGATTGTTGAAGCATAGTGACTGCAGGCAGAGGCTGTCGACGCTACTACTGCGAGCTCTGCTGCCACTCGTCCCAGACAGCCCAAGCGCTGGCCATCGCTGATTAGTTCATTCGTCCTGCACCTCACTCGCCCCCCTCCCAGCACACATCACACAGCACTTGGCGCAAACTCATCACGTCACTGGTTACGCAAATAGTTGTCAGGCATTGTTGGTGAAGCAAGCCCTCTGCAGCCTGCCTTCCTGTATTGAGAAGCAGAACTGCTGGGATTACGCCCCCCTGGTAAAACCAAAAAAAAAACTGCTGGTAGTGCTGCAGTCCGCTCAGCCCACACTGTGTGCCCACCTTGCCCCTGGGGATGCTGTCCAACTGCTGCGGCCTGCGGAGCCAGGTGTGGCCAGCAGTTGCTGCCTGGGGGCTGCATCACTCATTGGGGTGTAGCTGGCCATGCGCTGCAGCAGCAAGAGCCAACCAGTAAGACAGGCTGCCTCTTGCGCGTACAACGTCATGGCTGCATTGTAACAACATGCTTTGCGGAACCATTGCACATCACTGACACCGAGTGATGTGGGTTTTTGTAAGCGCTCTGCTGCAACAACCAGTCACTCCTTTTGCCATGCTGTTATGTGCTGCCTGTGAGGTGAGAGGCCCACCTGTGCTGGTGTGACAGGCGTAGCAAGCAAGGTTGCTGAGAAAGCTGCAGCAGGGGCTGCCTCCGGTGGCGGGGCCTTCCTGCAAGCATGCAGGAACACAAGGGTTAGACGTGCTGAGCTACACTGCATTAGGACGCACACATAGCTTGGGACCGGGTGCGTCTGAGCTGCGACAGAGCCCCTGGGGAACGCAGTGGGCGTCCAGCACATCATGCTTCTGTTGACAGTTCCTGGCGCATGCAAGCCCCGGGTTCTACTGATGTAGGGTATTGTTCAGGTACTCAACCTCAGCAGGAGGTGCTCAGCAACAACACTGCTGTCCCTATCCTCGACAGCCGAAGAAACTTACTGGGGAGGTGGTGTTGGAGGCAGGCCCAGGAGCTTCCTCTGCTCGGGTGCAAGACCAGCTTGCCTGCAAGACAAGAAACATAACACAGCAGAGCAGAGTCTGAGTGTGAAGCATGCCAGGCACTTGCTGATGGGGGTCATTGCAGCACGCATCAGGGTGGCAGCCCTGCAACACAAGCAATGCAATAAAATCCCACTGCTGTGCTGTTACCCGTGCACCGAGCCTGCTCTGCCCGCACCGTTGCAGGCTGCAACCTTGTGTCACAAAGATTGAGTGCAGGACATAATGAGACAGATCGACAACAACAAGCAGCCAGCCCCAGCACACTCAATCAAGCTGTATGACAGAAAGATGCCGTGGCAGCTGCATGCAAGGACTGCTGCAGGACGTACACAACAGCAGGATTGCGCTGGCCAGCACTGCAACTGCAGCACAGCCGGCGAACCCCAGCATATCCTGGAGATGGCCACAGAAGTAGGGCAAGGATGGAAAGCCTCCACACCATGCGTGAGAATGCATGCTATGGTATGATGGTGCATGCAAGGGTCTACTCTTGCCGACCCCAGCACACCCACCCGTCACATCAGTTGCTGAAGGGCATCGGCCAAGCAGCCAATGCCAGTTGATCAGGTGCCTGCGCTAGCTGCACTGCCGCCCACTGCTGTGCATGGCACTACAGTCACTGCAGGGACGTGTGCCCCTTGTGGGTCATCAACCTGCCCTCCAAGTCTCACTCACGCTTTGGCACGGGCATTGCTCTCCCGCCAGCGCAGCACTGCGCCAATTGCTCCAGCCACTCCCAGCACAGAGAGGAGGCCCAGCACGGCACCTGCAGGAACGGCAAGGCAGTCAATGAGTGGGTACTTCTGCAAGTTCCCTCGTGTTTCACCCAACGTAAAAATCCATAACTGCGTGCTGACGAGACTACAAGCGCCATGCATGCACGGACTCTGCTGTTCGTTCAAGTGCTGCCTCCACACATGCCAGCAGGGGGTGAAAGCTTTGCATTGCTGTAATAAATGATAAATGATATCCAGCTGAGCAACATCCCCCTGGACCCACCTATTGTTGTGACGTGTGGCACATGCAGCCAACCCAGCAGAGGTAGCCTGCCGCACACCAAACACAGCACACAACCTCAGCATGTTGGCCATAGGGTCAAGCAGTGTTCTAGTAGATTTTGCTGATCACTAGGGCCATGAACATACCCGTATCGAGAGGTGAGAGCTGCGATGAGAGCAACTGCAGCATAGCTGGCTACGGACTGCAGAGCAGCAGTCTTGCTGACGTAGCTGCCCAGCAGGGGCTTCTCTGTGTAGGCAGGGCGGGTATTCCACCTGGTAGCCATGTTGTAGTTGCACTGTAAGGCTGCTGCTGCTTATCTACACCTCTACGATTCTCTCTGCTGATCTGCTTGATCACATAAACACAGTAGGCTTATGTATGCAGGCATACTGTAGCCGTGGGGGACCCAGCACGTACATTTACTGTGATAAAGCATATCCTCTGTTGGACCCACCCGTGCCTCTGTTGTGTTCACACCGCAGCTCACTCTTCCACAGGGGCTTGCGCAGAAGCCCTTCAGATGCATTTTCCAAGCTACATCACCGCAATACCTACTCAGTAAGCCCCGGGGGTGGCCACATCACCATCAATCGGCAACAGCAGCATCTGCAGAACGATCTCTAGTCCTCATACAGCCTAGCACAGGCAGACCCCTAGGCAGCCTTGGCACCGGCAGGATGGCTTCCCGGCTGGCAGTCCAAGCTGCTGCTGGGGCAAAGCGGGAGGGTCTGTTCGGAGGCAAGGCTCGGCAGTTCTATCTGGAGGTATGCCAAACAGCAGCACAATCTGTTCATTCCTAGAGGATGCGTCCACAGCCATTGTGCCACAGACTGATTGCGGCATGTGTAATTTATCGTAAGCAACCTGGTTGGCAGCATTCCAGTAGTAGGCTGTGCTTGTGGACACTCCAGCCAGCAGCAGCATACCCCAGCGCGGGCCTGACAGCAGAAGCGTGTACGAGGCATGGCAGTGGTGGCTGCCCAATGTATGGTGGGTGTGGTTGCGCGTGACCCGTTTGCGGCCCTGTTTGGACCGCCTGCGCGTCAGGGGCAGCCACATCTGACATAAATTGGGCAAGCCTGCAATGTGTAAGCACAGTGCACAAACTTATGCATTTGGGTTGCTAGCTGTGGTACAGCATCACTGGGTGCTCTTTATCATAGAGTGTTGCGCTGTGTGGTATTGACTGCAATGAAAACTTGGCGGTCATTTGTCAGCTGCGCACGTGCTGGACCACATTGGAGCTTTGCAGCTGCAGGACTCCTGCAAGCAGCAGCAAGCCAGCACCCAGAGCAGGCCTGCCACTTCTGTGTGTGTGCCACCGTTACAGCCGCAGACAGCTATGAGCAGTTGGCAGACCTCGGCCCTCACGTCGTCAGCAGTGAACAGCTGTCAGCAGCCAGCTACATTCAGGCAGTATGGGTCTACTCCGTACTACTAGTTTATGCTAGGCTAGCTCACAGCAGCAGTATCTGCCCAACAGCCAACAGTCATCTGAACTGTCCCTGGCACTGTCCACACGCCATAGCTCTGCAAGCAGCTTTGGTGGCCGACCCACACCTGTTGGCCCCTTGCAATGCAGCCTGCGGCATTCACATCGCACTCTACAGTTGCTACATGGAAGGTGTCCTGCAGCCTATCTGCAATCAGTACTGTCGCCTCCCCCCCCCCCTCCCTCCATCATTCCCTGCAGGTGTGTCGCTGTGTGCCGTTCATCCACCGCACCATGAAGCTGGAGGAGTTGGTGTCAGCGCGTGAGATCCGCAGCATCATCAAGGAGAAGTTCAAGCAGTTCAAGGACGTCAAGGACCCACGGGTGGGTGGGGCTGGGGGGCGGGTCCCTGTGTACTGTGTTTCAGGGTGGTAACCTTTTTGAAGACGGGAGATTACTTCAGGCAGTTCAAGGACGCCACGGTGGGTGGATGGCGGCGGCGGGGGGGGGGGGGGGGGGGGGGGGGGGGGGATGGGTGTCGCTTTGGACTGCATGTTTGTGGACTGTAATCCTTTAGCAGTTCAAGGACGTCAAGGACCCACGGGGGGGTGCCTGGGTGGGGTGGGGGGTGGGGGAGGAGAGGGGGGAATGGGGGGGGGGGGGCGTCTCTGTGTACTGCATGTTGTAGGGTTGTACAAACCTTCTAGAGAGGGGGGGTTGCCAGAACCACGGGTGGCTTGATGGGGGAGGAGGGGGGTCTAGCGTGTTGCAGGGTGTTTGCTGATATCCGAGGGTAGGGGCGGGGCCTGGTGTCAAGGGCTGAACGGCCATTGCTGTGCCATGCTGTGGCGTGCCATCATGTTTGCTGCGCGGAGAACCGCCCCTTGCTGTTGTGCCATGCTGTATGTGCTGGTGGTTGCTGGATCTGCTTCTGCTGTGCTGTGCTGTGGTGTGCTGTGCCGTGCTGTGTTGACAGGTTGTTGACCTGCTGATCTTCAAGGGCAGGGAGGAGTTGGAGGTGTACCTCACCTACACAAGCAGCGACACCACGCCGTGAGTGCTTTGCCTGCTATAGTGACTGTATATGTAACCACACCATATACATAAGCACACCCCAGCAGCTGTGTGTGCGAAAATATGCCGTGCTGTGTGGGTCAAACTGGTTCCTGTCAGGATCTTGTAGGGAGCCAATGAGGTTGGTTATGCAAGTGTTTCCAAACTGCAGGGGATGTGGCCTCAGCATTCACAGACCCATTTGCTTTGCTAACCCTGCGGCTGCTGCTGCTGCTGCTGCCTGCAGATCACTGAGTATCTTGACCCCATCCTCCAGAGGAAGATGGCATTCCCCAAGGCCCCCAGCAACCACAGCAAGTTCCTGGACGATTTCTTCACCAGCAACTACATTGCACCTACAGGAAAGTAGGCGGCATGTCCCCCCAGCTATCCTGGTTAGCTGGCCAGGGAGACAGTCAGCCAGCAGCAGCAGGAGAAGCAGCACGAGAAGCACTGGATGCAGCTGGGTAGCGTACACGCTACTGCGCTTGCAGCTGGGTACAGCTGCGGGTAGATCCTGAGCCTCAGGGGTTACTTTGCTGGTAGTGTGGGACCGGGATGCAGTGCCTTAGATGGCCTTTGGCTAACCGGGTGGCTCTGTTGAAGCAGACAGGCGGGGCATCGGCCCATGCAGTCGGCTTGCTGCACTCAGCCAGACCACCAGTCAGCAGCAGCAGCAGCAACAAGAAGTTGCCAGGGCAGGGAAGGGGCAGCTGCAGGAAGCAGGGGCCGCGGTCGGCTGGCAGTTGTGCACATCTCTTTGTGGCGTGTGTAGACACAGGGAGTTCATCCAGCCAGTGCATCAACCATCCAAGGATGTGACGTGTGTGTGTCAGGTTGCAGCAGCTTGTGCTACCACAGGCAGCTGTTGCACTGTAGAACTGCCGACGCAGCACATTTGTGGGTGTCGCAGTTGTGCGCGGTTGAACCTGATGGCAAAGCCTTTGGTGGTGGCGACAGCTGGCTTGAGTTGATGGGTTCTCCTTTGTTTGTGTGGTGTCAGTGGCCCAAATCTGCCATTTGCATCACATGCTGGGCTGTTGAGTTGCCAACAAGGTCTCTTGCCTTCTGAGTTTGACAGCATGAGCAGATTGTTTTCAATGGTCCTTCGCATACAGAGCTACAAAGGACTGGGCTGCTGCATGGGGTTGCTTGGCTGCAGCTGCTGCTGCTGGCACCCTTCTTGACAGACTGTAGGCCTGTTTAGCCTCCATGCTGTCATGTTTATGCGTGTGTTTGTGGCAAGGGTGCGTCCTTTTGTGGCTGTAGGAAGGATACATCGTGTTGTGTAGGGCAGGTAGTAGCTTTGGGCGGTGCTGAACAATCTGCACCACATTGCTGTGTGACAGCTGCAATGCTGCTGCATTCGCCAGGCTCGGAGGTGCCTGGGCTGTGTAGTTCCCTTTGACGGTTGTGTGGGAGGCACATGTGTGGGAGGCACAAGTAAATGAGAAAGCACAGGATGTAGGCATGCATGCGATCTGCGACGTTTTTGAACCCGATGCCTGTGCTAGCTGTACTTGCCAGCTGCTGCACGTCAGGAGAGCGTCCCTGGTGTGTGTGTGGGGGGGGGGGGGAGGCTTAGTCACTTTACACAGCTGACTGAACAGAAGGAAGGCGGGGCTCCCAAACATACAGCAATGCCAAGCAGTTTAATGGGGCTGGTACACACAAGCCTGGTGATTCGTGAGGCTGTGAGCTTCACAGAGATGCACTGCAGCTGCTGTCGAGGCATGCATGGTGCTCTTCCCCACCATTGCCACACCAAGTTACATTGAGCCAACCACACTGCTGTCAGTGCCAGCGCCAGGCTGGCGGCCAGTCTGGGTCATTCCACACTGCTGGGAAGTGCGGAGAGGAGGCTCAGCAGAAACCCCGCTTCACCCACACAGCATGCTGGTTGACCAACTTGCAAACAAGTACACTGCTGCATCACTGCAGATTACGATCAAAATGCCACACGCACGGCAACAACAACACAAATGCCACACACAATGCCACGCAAGCACCTGAACCCGGCGGCAACACAACTCCCATAAGAATGACTCAACAGCTGCTGCTGGCTGCCTCCTGCCTACCTAAGCGGCATAGCATAGGTGCAGCCCCATACACAAGAAGCTTCTGACCATCGTGGAGCAACTGCAGCCTGCAACACTGTAGCACACCATTGGAATCGCCAGCCCACGGCCCAGCACAGACAGCAGCCGTCTAGGAGGCTGTGGAATATTCCTGCTTGATCTGCTGACCGAGTTGCTGCTGCCCCCCTCGCTGCTGCCAGCTGCCTTTTCCGCCTGTGCTGCGTCATAGATGCGCCAGGCAGGCCACCAGCAGGTGCAGTTGCCAACAACAGTCAGGAAGGCCTGGAGGGCGACAAGGAAGTCCAGGTCTGGGATGGGGAAAAGAGGAGTCAATTGCAGCAGCAGT